>JAMWFC010000052.1:345226-386429 GCA_027475525.1 Macrolepiota albuminosa | reverse complement strand
CGCGGGCGGCAAGTATGCGGGCGGTATTGGGTCGCGAGCGCGAACGCGCTCGGCAACAAATCATGGCCTCGCGACTCCGGTATTCAAACTTGACCCGTAGCATGGAGACTCTCGAAGAATACCAAGCCGACTGCAACGAGGCGCTAGAGTGGCAAGCCCTCAACCAGGTACAGGTTGGCGATCTCCTGCCGTTCGACGACTCCTTGCCGCTCCCCGAGGATGAAGACTGACGGACCTTAGAGTAGATAGGCCGTCGTGTATATATATTTTTGCCTTTGGTCGTTTTCGTATATATAAACCTTGCCGCCTCGTTTCTGAGTGGAAAGATAAGTCTCATTTCTGAGTTAGCGCAACCGCAGAAAGCAAAGAAAGTAAAGCAAAGAAAAGGTAGGCGGCAAGTATTCTAAGGGTAAGTTTTAGCAAGAGAAGTAGTAGGTGAGGGACTTAGACAAATTTTGAGGAAAAGGGAAACGCTCAGTAAATCATCATAGCGAAAAACCCTTGGCGAGAGTTGCGCAAGGCGCTAAGCGTTGGCAACACGCTAGCGCTGCGACTTGACTACGTAAAGAAATGTTTGTTGAATATAGTATATAAGTGACGGCAAGAAAGATAAGTAAGATAAGTAATAGAAAATGAAAGCTTATCAGTATATAGTCTTTTCTAGTCAATTTCTTCTTCTTCAACTAAAGTCGGCAAGTCATCATCGTCCAATAATTCGGTTTCTTCAAGTTCTCTAAGCTTGGCGGTGTCGATATCTAGCGCTTCAAACGGCAAGTCGATTTGTTCCCTAGCGAGATACGGCAATAGGCGAAATGCGGCAACCGGTCGATGCAGTACTGAACCATCTAATTCACAGAGTACGTAAGCGCCTCCACGGTTACGAGAGATAACAACCAAAGGTCCAAGATAGCGTGGTCGCATTTTCTTGTTGTATGAGGTCTCGATTTTGGAGTTGCGCATGAGCACTAGCGCGCCCCTCGGGAAGTCGTAATCTTTGATAGTGGCGCTATGCTCGGTTTCGAATCGTAGGGCTGCTTGGCGACGGGCGCTAAAGACTACCTCGTGAAGTCGCTCCAAATCTTCTTTCCTTCGCTGGAGATCAATGGCTCGTCTGGCGATAAGGTCGGTAGTCGCTAAGATACTATTGGGTGCTGGCTGAAGATAGGTCGCTTCTATAATGTCGGCAGGGAGTAAAGGATGGGTGCCAGTAGCCGCGTAGTAGGGAGAGCTGGCTGAAGATAGGTCGCTTCTATAATGTCGGCAGGGAGTAAAGGATGGGTGCCAGTAGCCGCGTAATAGGGAGAGCAACCCATGCGCTTACGAATGGTAACTCTTTCCGACCAAAATACTGAATACGTCGCTTCACTCCAACGAGACTCGTCGCCATCGACTGCCTTGAAGAGCGCTTGCCGAACGTCAAAGTGTGGTCTCTCTACCAGGCCATTGGCGCGCTTGTTGTAGCCAGATACCCGAATGTGGTGAATATTGTATTTCTTGGCGAGGTAAGTTAGCGCTTTGATGATGGGCGCACCGTTATCCGTGACGATTTCTCTTAGCGCTCCCCAACGGCAAATGACGTCCTCAAATAGCCACTTGGCGACCGCGTCGGTATTTTCTCTTTGGAGCATTCGAAATTCAGGCCAGTGGATTAGCGAACAACGACCTTGAATGATGTACTTGTAGCGACCAGATTTGGGCATGTGCATGGTGTCGACGTAGATTTTGCTGAAGAGGGGAGCTGGCGTTGCAACGGTTGGCGGTATGAGTACTTGGCGTGTCTGTTGAATTTGGCAAAGGTGGCAAGTCCTAATGTACCAGGCGATGTCGGCACTAGCGTGTGGCCACCAAAAGCGTTCTAGCAGAGAAGCTCGGGTAGCGTACAGACCTCTATGTCCTAGCTCGTCATGCATAGCGCGCAAGACTCGTAAGCGACCTTCTGGCTTGATGATCAGCTTGTGTGCGCCATCTCGATTTCGTCGCCAAAGTCGGTTGTCGGTAAAGAAGAAGTGGGTAGCATAGCGGATAAAGGTAGCGTATTGTTCGTCGGTAAGGTCTGGGGGTCGCTTAAGGTCTTGTATCCATTGCTCAACGAGTAACAAGCGACTGTCTTCCGCCTTTGCCTTGGCGGATCGGGGAACGGCATCGTAGGTCAGGTTTTTGCTGTCCTCTCTTAGCGGATGGGGTTCTTGTACGATTTTCACTGGTGGTGAGTCCTGACTGCAAATGCTTGCCGTGTAGAATGTGAGGGGAGCGCTAAAAGTTTCGGGGCGGTAAGGGACGATGGGATGTAACAGGATGCTGGTAGGCTGTTGCCGTCGTAATAGGGGGATTGGCTGTTGTATGAGGTGCACGAAACCATGTAAGCGGTCGATCCAGTCCTCGAAATCGCTATCAGCCTGAGGGTCCACTACCGGGTCGCCAGGCTGCCGTGGTCGCCTAGAGAGTCCATCTGGGCCGTGGAAAGAGCTCTTGACGTGTACCAGCTCAAAATGGAACATGAGGATGGCGACTACCCACCGATTCATGCTAGCGGACGGCTGGATATCAGGATTCTGCAGCATGCCCTTGATGTACCTAGCGTCGACTTCAACAATCAGATTCCGCACGCCAATCAAGTACATCTTTAGCGACCGGAAGGCTTTGAAGAGTCCATAGAGCTCTAGCTTAGGCTGACTGTAGCGAGACTCCCTGTCGTTTAGCGTAATAGACCCAAAGCGGTTGTAGCGTCGCTGTTTCCGATTGTCGCTAAGGCATTGGCACAAGAAGTAGCCAACGGCAATGTACGAGGTATCCACCGCCAAGATAACAGGATCGGCAGAGCTATAGTCGATGGGAACTAGGGGCTTGGCGTCCTGCAGAGCTTTTACCAAGTCTCGTTGAGCGGTAACCTGGTCTGGCCCAAATTCGAAGGGCTCGTTAGCGCGGGTGAGTCGGTTGAGGGCATGTGCGCGATGGGCAAAGTTTTTGACGAATATCCTGAGAACGCCAACAGTGCCAAGAAAGGCGCGAACTTCAGATAAGTCGCGGCAAGGACCCCAGCGCTCCAAGAGTGCTAAGCGAGACTCGTCGGGAACGCGACCGTCGGGAGTGCAGATGTGACCAAGTATTTTGAACCTTGGCGCGCAAAGGAGGAGTTTGTGACCGCTAAACGTACCACCGCTATACTTCATACGTTGGAGAACTCGATTGAGCAGCTGGAAAAAGTCCCATAGCGCTAAGCGAATATTGGAGTTGTCGGGATGGGTCGCCGGTAAGCCGTTTACGAGTCGCCAGTCTTTGGGGCCTTTGACGCCAACGTCGTCGATGAAGCTAAGGACGTTATGCGGTATCTCGGGTTGGAGGATGAAAGTGATGTCGTCGTGGAATATAGGGACTGAGTTTGTCCAGCCCATTGGCAAGGTGACTAGGCGCAGTGCGCCAAACGGAGTTTGAAAGGTGGTGAGGTCACGGGAAGATGGGTGTATTAAGCGTTCATCGTAGCCAACGTAAAGATCAAGGGTGGCGCCACAGATACGCCCGGCAAAGGACTCGGCAAAGTGGTCAGGGAAAGGCGGTACGCCAGAGTGTCGTATGGTTACTCTATTCAGCGGCTCAAGACTGTGAACTATGCGTAGATTGCCGTTCTTTTTGAGGACACAGAACCAACGGGAGCGGTAAGAACTGTTTGAGGGCTCGTAGACGCCAGCCTGTATCTTGGTCCTAATAATCTGGCAGACCTCGGCTTCGATCCCAGGCGGTAACGGTCGGTTGTGCTCAGTCCACGGCACGTGAGGAATAGTCGGGATTACAACAGGCGGGAAGAAATCTGTACGTAGGCTGCCGCGTTCGGAGTCCTCCCAAGCGAAGGCTTTGTCTTGCTTAGCGACAAGATCGGTAAGGACGTTTAACTCATCTTTGGTCAAAAATCCTGTGTCGTGCTCCTTGGCGAACTGCTGTTGGCGTTCCTCGGTAAAACGTCCTGTGGGCTGAAAGGGTGGCGGATTCGGTGATAAGGCCGGCATGTCGGCAAGAGGGTCGCCAATGATCTGGCGCTCGATTCTGAAAGTCTCGGGAGAGTGCGTAGCGATGGGTTTTGTTTTAAGCGCAACTGGCTTATATTTCTTTTTAACTTGAACCCCTTTCCTTTTGGGAGCGTTAGCCTGGTTATAAACAGAGGTGGAAAGGGGAACTGTAGCCTGGGGTGCGGCAAGTCCAAGAACGGCAGGAGACGAGGCTCCGGGAAGGGTAGTGAGATACGTATCGGTAGACGCAATATTTTGAAACGATTCTGAAGCGGTAAGATATAAGTACGCTAGAGCTGAGTCGGTAATATCTGGGTTTTTCTGGGAAAGCTCAGCGTCGGTAACGGTCGAGGAAAGTAAAACTTCTTCGTCAAGATAAGCGGTAGATAAAATATTTACAAGACCAGTCAAATGGTCATATTCCAGCGTTAGCGCCACATCTCCGTGATCGTCGCCAATCACCTCCTCGATGGTCTGTGAAAACACCGGTGGGGAGGCTCGTTGGCGTGTTGGTCGGTAAACTCCGGGGGCTTAGCGCGGGCGCCTTTTCGTTGTCCCCTAGGGAACGTTGGCACCGTTCGTCGGATTCCGGAATTTGGGTCGCTAATTGTGAGGGTCGTTTCCTCGTCGGTAACTGTCTTGACGACTGATCGCGCCAAGACGTCGAAGGGTCTGCCAAGTAGTAGGTCGTAAGCTGGTGAACGTAAGATGTGTATCTGAAGATAAAAAGTGATGTCGCCAAGGGTGCACGGCACATTCTTGGCGAGGCCTAGAGA
Source organism: Macrolepiota albuminosa (assembly GCA_027475525.1). Lineage (NCBI taxonomy): Eukaryota > Fungi > Basidiomycota > Agaricomycetes > Agaricales > Agaricaceae > Macrolepiota > Macrolepiota albuminosa. The sequence continues at coordinate 381,652 of JAMWFC010000052.1, read as the reverse complement.
TCTGTCCACCGTACCGTTAGCGCTCTGCATGTTTAGTATAACCGTAGGGTCGTAAATGAGACCCAAATCGTTAGCGACTTCTGCTGCCATAGAAATAATCTGCGACCCGCTATCCACGATTGCCTCTACTTCGTGCTTGTTGTCTACGGTTAGCGCTACCGAGCGGATAGCGTGCGATTCTTGGGCGACGGTAAGGATTGCTGGGTCTTCTCCATGGTCCACAGACCTAAGGTAGGTCTCTACTGGGTCCACAGAGGTGGCGTTAGCGATGGGGTCGGTAAGAGGTTCATCGGTGTCGGGAGAGTCAATGGTAACAGAAAAACCAGGTAGCGCGTCGTCGAGTTCATCAACCTCGGCAACGGCTGTCGCCAAGGGTCGTCGGGGAGTGACTGCCGTTTTCACCTGATTGCGAACGTCGGGAGCAATACTGCAAAGTTCTTCAACAGATAAGGTGACGGCGGTTTTCATGATGCGGCTAAAGACGTGATTTGATTTTTCGATGTCAAAGATTGGCGCAGTAGGTCGGTAGCCACCCTCAGGACGTTTCTCGGGAGCGGCAAAATTTCGTTGTGCGGGAGCGTGATAACGGTCGGAAATCCCTGAGTAGGGATGGAGAGGCGGCAAAGGCGCTTCGGGAGCGGTAGCGGACGACGATGGTTCTGAAGCAGGAGCAGGGGCAGTGGCAGGCGGTGCGGCAGGAGCAGGTGTCGGTAACTTGCTAGCGGGAGGCATCGGCTTGTATCCTTTAAGAGGTTGTTTAGGCTGCTTAACTTCAACCCCATCAAAGACCTGATTCTTTAGCGAATCCAACTCCTGTTGGAGCTTGGCGATACGCTCTTCCCGCGAAAAAGTAGGGTGGTCGCCAACGCTGTCGAAATGTAGGACCTCGTGAATCATCTGCTGTTGGGTCGCCTGTTCGGGGTCGGGGTTAGCGTTGCCAGATAGCGTGCCGGTAATGATTTGTCCTGGGTTGCGCCTATGCCATTCATCTACCCGCTCCTGGAAGGACTTCTTGTCTGGGTAGTTGGGGATGGGATTTGTCCTGGGTTGCGCCTATGCCATTCATCTACCCGCTCCTGGAAGGACTTCTTGTCTGGGTAGTTGGGGATGGTGGCGCCAGTGGTGAGGACTATCTTGCCGTCGATAGCTCGTCGAATTCTACCTTGGCGAACGTAATTCTCGAGGGTAGCGCAGCGTCCTCTAGTCATGGTGTGGCCAATTTCCCCACAGAAGTGGCAAGGGCCAGGTGCGGGTACGTTAGCGGGTCGGTTAGCAGTCAGGTTGGTGGTAATCATAGTTTCGATACGTGTCATAGCGGAGGCGACAGCGGCGGTAATAGCAGCGTTGAGTTCTTCTTTCTTAACGAAGTCGGCAACAGGAGGCGGGATGGGAATGATACCGTTAGTTCGCTCAGGTGGTGGGCTCGTCCTAGCGCGCTGCAGTCCAACGCCAGTGTCCGTTCCCTTGAGAACCCATTTACCGGCTTCAAAGACGTCGGCAACGTTATAGGGCTCGTCTGGGTGATGAGCCTGATGAACTATCTCTAGGCGACGAGCAATACGAGTCCAAAGCGAAGTCGGGATGCCTTGCTGGAACAGGCGACGCTCCTCGTTAATATAGAGCTTGCCGTTCTGCAGAAGCCACCTAGCGACTTTCTGGAACTCGCGGTAATATGTAGAGAATGCGCCAAGCGACGATGTGCCACTGTCGAAAGATTCCTGTACTAGTTTCTGTAACTCGTTTACCGTGTATCGGGTAGCCTCCTCGGCGCCAGGGTACAGCTGGATCACTGCCGTCTTCCAGTCCTCATACGAAGCGCCTTGAGCTGGAGCTGGTGGGGCGGCAGGGACAAAGGCGGCAAACTCGGTGCCGTCTTCCAGTCCTCATACGAAGCGCCTTGAGCTGGAGCTGGTGGGGCGGCAGGGACAAAGGCGGCAAACTCGGTAAGACCTGTCCACGTTTCTGCCGTGTCATACGATACGTATCTTGCCGCGTACTCCTTCATCTGCGTGTGGTCGGTAATGTTACAGTCCCTGAACAAATACTCCAACTCCTTGAAATACTGGGAGAGCTCCCGTGGCTTGGTCTCGTCCCATTTTGGTGCCGAGAAGTGGTTGCATACTCCAACTCCTTGAAATACTGGGAGAGCTCCCGTGGCTTGGTCTCGTCCCATTTTGGTGCCGAGAAGTGGTTGCGTGGCGGCATGCGCTGAACTTGTTGTTCCATAGCGACTGTGTTAGCGAGTTCGGTTAGCGGTAGTGGGGAAGGGGTTCTAGAGATTGGCGACGGGGTAAGAGAGATGAGTTGTGAAAGAGGCGTTAGCGGAGTAATGGGAGTGATTGGTTGTGGTACGGTAAATGGCGACGCTAAGGGGTCGTCGGCACTATAATCGAGGGAGTGTGGGAAGAGATCAGGAAAAGCGTCTACAGTGGCGTTCTGTAGTTCCTGGGCGAGAGAGAGACCCGGTAAGGCACCAGGTGGTTGTGGAGTTGATGGGTGGGAAGGAGCTATGCCTTCTGCCGACTGGTCTAGCAGGCGGCGCCTACGCTGGAGACGGGTTTCTGGTGGAATTCTGCCCTAGAGATCCCTCGCGGTGGGCTCCAATTTGATGACGCCCAAAGTTTGGTCAGTAACAAATGTAACTATTGTGTTACCGTACCAAGAGTGTGCGTTGGGCGCGCTAAAAGTAATTTGAGGAGTCCCGGGCAGGTCCCAGAGAACGCGTCGGTGAAAAAGGTGAAAAGTCGGTAACGGGTGTCGGCAAGTGTAAGCGCTAAGGTAAAGCGCCTAGGAAGAAGCGGTAAGTTAACACGGCAAAGGTGAGCGGCAAGAGCACGATAAGCTTAGCGAAGTTCTAAGCGTCGATAATGCCTGCCGTAGTTGCAAGGCGCGAATGTGTCGAAAGTTGGCGAGCGTCTGCAACTGCCGATGAGTTTTGACGTTGCCGACCGTAGCGTGAATGAGCTCTTGAGCGTAAGTGAGACTGAGGAAGGGGGAAACTGTGGTCTATTCGTCTGATATCTTGATGATGTATGTACAAGTCGGTAAGTAATATATATACTACAAGGAGTTCACCGTCGCCAGTGGCTAATGACGCCAGAGTGCGGTAAACTGGAAAATTTCAAAGGGGTAGCTCCAACGGTTTCAGATCCCTACCGTCCATTCAAGAGCCTTAGCGACGCCAGGCGACAGATCGCGAAGCTAAACCATCACTCCATCACCCTTCTGTCCGTCCAAAGTGCTTAGCGATGTCAGGCGCCGAATCGAGGCGCTAAGCGATGTCAGACGCCAAGGTCAAACGCCAAGCTGTCCGTCAGTTTTTGATAGATCATCAGGCTTCTCGCTAAGCGCTGTCGTCAGTGACTGATGCCATCTGTCAGTTGTCATTCTGTCTGCCGATCGGCGCTATCACTGATTGGATCTGCTTCTTGCCGTGCGCGGCCGTCAGAAATGGCTTAAAATAGGTAGAACGCGTGCGCTAAGTTCGGAACGAGTGCGGCAAGGTTTCCGGAGCCGGTGCCGAGCCTGCCGTTGATGCGCCTAACCTATATGGGGTCCTATCAACGTGTTTAAGGCACTGGCCATGGCATTAACAGCATCGCATGATCGTTCAAATAGAGCACGGTAAAAATCGAGTAGATGGATAGATATTGCAATGCGAGGATATAGAGGAGCAGTAGGGAAGAGTCCATTCGTGATGAGGACATATGGCAGCTCCTCACAGCTGCACCATTCCACAGTGAACTTTTGAAAGTCTGTTTTGACAGTGAGACAATGACCGTTACAAGTGGGTGAACTTACAATCTTGGAACAAGCAAAGCACCTCATTCGTCCTCATCATACAGCTGCCCTCAGCCTTGCACACTGCCTTCAAGCTAGAAACCCTCTCTGGAATCCTCCCGAGGGATTTAGAGGTGTAGCCCAGTAAAGGATTCACAAGTCGCGTCAATAGAGCTGCCCAGTTTGCATATGTGTCCTTTGCTGCTTGATTTGGGACAGTGCGACGTGGAGGACGTTCAGCTTCTTGAGTTGTAGCAACGCATTCGGGACCTGGCAATAAGTCGTCAAATGCGATAGGTCCATCGCCATCATTAGTAGAAGGTTCAGGTCCCATATTGTGTGCGGAGGCTGGCATGTCAATGGGCATAGAAGGCGGTACAGGATCGACTTCAGTTTGCTTCTTCAGCATGTCGAGTTTAGCCCTCAGCCTTGCTATTTCCTGCTTCCTACCTGTGTACTGTACATAGGTCGTCGTTTTGCGTTTATCTTGACGTTTGATTGGGCTAGTAAATTGTTTTCCCAGGCCTGACGTCGATGGCTGTTGAGCGCGTGTAGGGAACTTGGGGGGGGGCATCGTGTCGTGGTATTTGGGAGAAAGTCTGAAGAGAAAGTGATCAGATTAGATTACATCATTAGGGTGGAGAGAGGTGGAGAGGAGGTTGGGAGGTATAGAGGTATCAAGGAAAATTAAGGGAGGTCAGTTTGGACAGGGATCGGGAATCTGGCGGTTCTATTTTGGGAATGACCTGCCAACCGCCCGTCTCATTAGGGCTCATCCGGTCCAGTCAAATATACCCCCTAAAGTCCCATCAAGAAGCACGAAGTGACCTGCCTTAGGTGCATTAGGTGGTATCGCATGTGTATGTTTTCTGCTTTGTCTCTTATTTATTCCGAGCTAGTACTGAGATTACCGTCAAAAAGTGGGCTCTCTTTGGACAGAAAAGCACCCCAGGCCAGGAAATTGGAGGCTGTCATATCGGGCTTTCACATATCACGTATGTGCATCTGATGATAGGTGTCAAGTACGACTCTGTTAACACAACATAGGGCTATTCGTGCGTTAGTGCCAACGTCTTCGGAACTGTTGTTGATATCTATGGAGTATAGGTCTTGCTAGCGCCTGGGAAGCCCTGTTTGTCTATGACTCAATCTTATTCAGCCTCATGATGTTCAAAACATGGAAGAACCGAAATCAAATCATTTTCAGTCAGGCCCAAAATACAATAATATACCTCATTTTTAGAGATGGTGAGCTTGTTGCACCGGCGTTCATGTGTCGTAGTCTGATTCCTTAAAAGGTGCAATATACTTTGTGTGAGTGTTCGAACCAAGGACGCCCAGGCAAAAAACGAACCTTATATCCAGTGTCATGGCATTTGCTAACCTGGCAAATATATTGACATTCTACGTATGTTTTTGCCATGTCCACATATCTCTTGAAGCTGAGAACGTCCTTAGTTTTGTGGCGTATGTCAATGACTCCGTTTACCAAGCCGTATCAACACTTCCTCACGACCTTTTTCGTAGCCATTTATGAGCGGAGCACTATCCACGTTCGCAAGCGGGTTCATATCATTTTCAGCTTTCTATAATTTCACCATGCTAACACCCTTCAGCGTTTCCGTCACGATGGTATCGCGCCTGATGTTCAACCTTCGTGAAAAGGTCACGGACGCGGGGATTCATACCACGACAAACATCGCCAGCACCCCAGTTGAATTTTTGTCGCCTTCCACAGAGATTGAACTGGATACAATCTGGAGTGGCGATATGCAGCACTGCACCATCCCATCTGTTCGTAGTCTCGGACCCGTCGACGAGGATGACACGAATATAGACCTCGCTCCATCATGACCACTCCAAAAAACACGAACACTTACCGCTATATGATGATTGCGAGACTATTTCTGATATTTTTGAGTATTAGTTTACATGTTACAGTCTTCACCCGAAGTGTATTTCTACATAGGCTTACAACCACGGACTACTATCGTCACGCCACATGGAATAAAAACGTCTCGTTCGGACCAGTGCTTCGGTGCGATGGAAAGCGTGAGATTACAATTGAGTTCTAGCGTCACGACGTACACACGGTGTCCAATACAATTAGGTATCATCGTCGAAAGATAACAGTGTCTTGCTAGGTTTCTTTGGTTTCTTCCTTGATGATGCTCCTGATTTATCTTCCGTGTCGGCAGGGACCTTGCGCTTGTTAAGAGAAGGTTTCGGCGTGCCTTTGGATGAAGAGAATGACAAGCCGCCCGTTTGCGTTTGGTTGTCTCTAGCATCTTTGTTGGAGGTGGTATTTAAAGTCACTCCAGCACAGTCTTCCCTTGGCGCTCGGCTTGGAAGAGGTGGAAACCCTTTCTCTGATAATCGGTGAGGTAAACAGAGAAGAAAGCTTTCTATGAACCATTCTACCTTCGCGCCTGATCTTCTCTGCCTCATAAGCCGTGAGGTGTTTCCCTTCCTTAAGAACAACCACCTGTGGCTTTTCGTCTCCGTCATCTTCATCTGCGCTTCCTGGATCATCGTCCGGTCGTACGGGAATGGAAGGCCGCCTAGGTATTGGTGGGCGGCCGGATCCATCGTCCTCAAACTCTTCATCAGATGTGTCTGGTGCACCAGCAATTTTATTCTTCAGTTTCTGAAGAAACGTTGGAGTATGTTGACTATAAGCCAGTCGAGATGAGAGTTGGTGACGAGTCGGTTCCTTTGGAGGCATCGAAATCTCGCGCTGTGGTGAGATAGAGATTCCGATGTTTCTCAAGTCATGACACTGGATGAGATTTTGGAAGCAGCGGGTGGATGTTATGTAAGGGCTTATTATTTGTTGATTTCCAGGCATGGCCAAACAACAAAACATGGTGACTTTTGAATCTTCTTGCAAGCTCCTCAACTACCCAATCGTTCCCTTCAAACTGGAGCGATGTAATATCTCATTTGCTAGATACTGCTGTATCTACTTGGTTGTTGCACAGACTCGGTCCATAAAGAGTCACTTTCTTGATCACATGTTTTTACTTGTAATCACCTTACACTTCAGGCACAGTGAAGAATTCTGGAGAAACACCTTGTAAAAACAGGTTATATAGGTTATATGACTTCTAGCAAGTGTTTTGAAATTTGCATGGAAATCATCTAAATACTGAGATGGTAATCATTATTCATACTCAGTACTTTCCTACATTATACACGAATGCAATACATACATTAACTGCTGCCTAGGTACAAGTAACATAGTTGTTCACCATCACTGGCAAGGACTCTGGAGGTCTTACACCTCTGCAACCAGTTACCTGATAAATATTTCCTGTTGTTTGGCATGTATCAGCCACTCAAGCAACTTTTCTTTTGATTTCAATGGAGTGATGTAGCTAAGGCTATTTACTGTAAGAATATCTCTGGATTTTTCATAAGGAAATACAATATGTAACAAAAATTGTGATAATGAGATGTAGAGAGAGGATTTTGAGTACCAAAAATATTGCTTTTGAAGTTTCAAAAAGTCTTTCCTTAATTGTAATTACTAGCCAGCACAGTCCTGCTGGCTAACTATTATACAAGGGCCTGAACAGAATTTTGCTATGTTCTAAAACATGGAGTACATGCCACTGTAAGTAAGTAGCCACATATATTATGTTATGTAGCTGAGTGATGGCTGGTCAGAGATGTGCATGATGGTGGGCATGATCTGAGATGCCAATCCTTAGCCAACAGCAGCACTTATGGCTCAAAATGATGAGGTTTTCCATCACAGGCAACCTGAAGTTTTATCTTAGCACCTGACATTGCTTAGCACCTTGCTAACTTGGATGAACAGCATAATTGTGGACTTTTTATTATATAGTTTAATTCATGGTATTTACTTACATTCTTACTAGTTCACTGCCCTTTGGTGATGGTTGGCTCTTTAGTGATGGTTAACTTTTTTTAGTATAAATACCTACTTTTTGTTAGTAGCACATCATCAACTTAGCAGTGAGAGATTGTATCCCACTACTTGGTCACCTTACATTACAGATTTTCTTTTTAGTCAACCATGTTGGCAAGGATACTCTGTCTTAGCTTTCTCTCTCTCTCTCTACATCTCTTTACAACATCTTAGCACCTTGCAACTATGGCTTAGTGTTTGTGCTTAGATTTGCTAAGCAATTTCTTTGTTATATTCTTTCATTTTAGATGCTAACACTTAGCACTTCTTAGCACTCATTTTTAGTGCCTCTTGATGCTCTTCCTTAGTGCCTTTTAGTGCTCATTTCTAATGCTTCTTAGTGCTCCTTCTTTGTATCTCTTAGCACTGTCTTTTGGCACCTCTTTTACTGCATTAAGCACCTTATGTAAGTACTTTCAGTCACCCACTTCCTTTGCCACCTACTTCTTGCCTCCATAAAACACTAAATATGCCCAAAGCAAAATTAACTAAGTAACTGTACTAAGTAATAATGCACTTGACTCAATTTAGATGTAATCATCAGATCAGCAAAACCTGGCAGTATCAAAATAGTACCATTACTGACATTGTTATTAAACAAGTACAGTTTTTCAATATTGCAATCCTGATGCAAAGCACTATAAGTGTGCCAATCACTTTTATAATTTCACACATATCACATACCATTTGTTGCCACTGAATAAAGCAACTTATAGATACATATACAACCAACCTACATAGTAGCACCCTCAATCATTTCTATCACAGACTGAGGATAAGCTATCCATATAGATATAGCATGGATATTGTACTTATTGTACCTTAGATCAGACTAAACATAGTCTGTATTATCACAGGTATAAACTATAGTTATTTCTATCACAGACTGAGGATCAGACTAAACATAGTCTGTATTATTACAGGTTTACTTCTTTGATTCTAACACTCAATATAGCCATTTATACAAGACTAAAGTGCCATTACTGATATTGCTAGTCAATAAATGTCATTATATAGACACTCTTTGTAAGGAGAACACTTAATGTCTGCAAAACTCCTTCTAACAGAGTCAGTAAGCACTGGTGACAAGAAGGAGTTGAGCAGGCATAGAGGCAAGCAAACTCTAACAAAAGAAATTGACAGGAGACTGGTTTCCAGACCATGTCCAACTCTACACTGAGCTTAGTCTAATGATGTCCCCACTCTTAGCACATCTGAATGACTACTTGACCTGTTTTATCTTCTTTTGTTTTCTAGTAGTTAGCCTTGATGAGTCATATGCATGAACCTTACTCAGCATCAATTATTGTTAGTTATACTCCATTACATACTGATGAGCTACGATTCATGCCTTTGACACAAATTTTGTAGCTCGTTGAAGGCTTTGCCCTCAACCCCCCCCAACTAAGTCTCCACCCTAACTGAATGAATCCACAACTCTCAAAGCATTATTGTAAGCTAGATTGATTTTTTCTTGAATTCTTTGGATTTTATTGAGCATTTATAAATCTTTAAAAAAAACTATAAATCAGTGTATTAGTAGTCTTTGAATTTTTCCTGATTTTCTGGTGATTTTCCTGGAATTATTTGAGCATTTTCTACTAACATCTTCTGAAAAACAGACTAATTGAATTTTTCTTGAAAATTTCAGATTTATTTAAGCATATATAAATCTCAGAAGAAACTCTCATCAGTGTATCATTAGCCTCTGAATTTTTCCTGATTTTTTAGTGATTTTCTTGGAATTTTCTAAGCATTTCTAATACTGAAATAAGCCAACTCTTATGTTATTACCCTAAAAGGAAGGTTCTTGGTCAGCCTTGGTAATCACATTTTTTTCCCAGGCCTTGTCGCATTCTATATAGATGAGCTACGATTTGTGTCTTCGGCACAAATTTCGTAGCTTGTTGGGGGCTTTGCCCCCAAACCCCCCCAACTGAGCCTCCACCCTAACCTCACTTTGTTTGGTTAGGGCTCCAAGTATGTACAAAGAACTCAGTGCTCATTCCTGGCCTCAACCTAACGAATTTCACAACTCAGTGCTCATTTCCGGCCTCAACCTCACTTCGTTCGGTTAAGGCCTCCACATTTCACAACTCAGTGCTCATTCCGGGCCTCAACCTCACTTCGTTCGGTTAAGGCCTCCGCATTTCACAACTCAGTGCTCATTCCGGGCCTCAACCTCACCTCGTTCGGTTAAGGCCTCCGCATTTCACAACTCAGTGCTTATTTCCGGCCTCAACCTCACCTCGTTCGGTTAAGGCCTCCGCATTTCACAACTCAGTGCTCATTCCAGGCCTCAACCTCACCTCGTTCGGTTAAGGCCTCCGCATTTCACAACTCAGTGCTCATTCCAGGCCTCAACCTCACCTCGTTCGGTTAAGGCCTCCGCATTTCACAACTCAGTGCTCATTCCAGGCCTCAACCTCACCTCGTTCGGTTAAGGCCTCCGCATTTCACAACTCAGTGCTCATTCCAGGCCTCAACCTCACCTCGTTCGGTTAAGGCCTCCGCATTTCACAACTCAGTGCTCATTCCAGGCCTCAACCTCACCTCGTTCGGTTAAGGCCTCCGCATTTCACAACTCAGTGCTTTCACAACTCAGTGCTCATTCCAGGCCTCAACCTCACCTCGTTCGGTTAAGGCCTCCGCATTTCACAACTCAGTGCCCCTTCTACAACTCTGAGAGCATTATTGTAAGCTAAATTGAATTTTTCTTGAATTTTTCAGATTTATTTAAGCATTTATAAATCTCAGAAAAACTAAAATCAGTGTATCAGGAGACCTTGAATTTTTTCTGATTTTTCAGTGATTTTATCTGAATTTCTTAAGCATTTTATACACACATCTACCAAAAAACAAACAAAAAAGGAAGTATTTGTCAGCCTTAGTCAGAAACTGTCAAAACTGACTAAGCACATCATTTCCCACAAAACAGATGTCCCATATTATATAGAAGGCTGATTAGTTAAGCAGTATTAGTAATAGCACAGCCACCAATGTAGTATATAAAGGCAGCCTGTAAATAGAATATCTTCAGGCTGAACAATAGCAGTGTTCTTCTGGCCTATACACTGAACCTACTGTAAGCTGTCTAGTGATGTCCAACTGCTTAGTTAGCCTTGCTGGTCCCTTGCCTGACTCTTGCTTGCTTCTATGCCTGCTCAACTCCTGCTTGTTACTAGTGCTTGCTGGCTCTGTGGAAGGAGTTTTGCAGATGTTAAATGTTCTCCTTACAAAAACTAATCAAGTGGTTAAAGAGATATAGCTTACAGAAATGTTGAAGAGAGCTAGTTAGAAGAGGAACAAGTTGATGGGATAAAATAAAACTAGGCTGCAAGAACCAAAGATAACTATAGTACATTAGTAAGTGGAACCAGTAAATAGTGTGGAAGACTTGGCATGGAAAGTGACAAAAAAAAACATAAACCAATAAAAAAGTAAATGCCTGTGCAGTCCCCTGCCAATTCTCAACAGAATATACAGTGTTGAAGATGCATATTTTGTTGTTTGGCCACACACTAACTATTTTTAAATCAGCAATTATATCAGGATTTTGAGTGAAGGATTAAATTGTCGTGCCTCAGTCAAAATTTATGTATTTCTAAGAGACTATTAAAGGGATCTCTTAGGAGCTTTCCAAAGACAAAAAAAGGCTGCCATCCACCTTTTTCCCTTTTCTTTACTCCTTTTCAATTATCTGCTATCTTCCAAGCCTGGGTTCCATTGGAGTATGGATTTGCTTTCCCCCAATCTAAGAGTTATCACTTCGAGTCCTCCACACTATCAACATCATCCTTGTATACTGGATGAGTATGATTACATACATTCAGAGTTTGACATCTCAGAAGATGATTTTGAGATTCCATTGCTATTAAGCTCAATCATCGGGGTAGGGCTTCAAAGGACAGGCAAGGCAGTGTGCATACAGATGAGAGCCATTTTGCTTTTCAGCAGCAAGGAGAAGGCTCTAGGTAACAGATATCTGTGGATGTCTCGGAATAATGGTAGTTGTTGCCATCTGCGGATGACGTACTAAGTATAATGTTAATAATGTTTGTTCTTATGTTGACCCTTAGTCTTCCATGCTAACCCTCAGACAGTTAGTAACCTTCAACCAGTCGCAGTGCAAAATTTCAGGCAAACCTAGAAGCTGACACCCGTCTTGTTCTCATGCACGATTCTTCGACTGATGAACAAACCTCTCTGCTCACCCCAACTCCCAGAAGTTCTCCGATACCGTGGTCTCAATTTTCTATTACATTGTGGATTCAATTTATTGAACCACTGAGCACTCAGGTCATTTCCCCATTTGCGCCACAGGTCAGTCAAGAATTCACCTGAATAACGCGAGCCTGAGCAAATCTTCTATGGATGGTTTTCCAGCTCGTTCGAGATATTGGAGTCACGCATGGAAACGACGCCCAGGTTGGGTATTATGTTGGAATTCTGGTTGGTATTAAAAGAACAACCAAAATGCTTGAGTCGTTGAACTGCTTACGATGAACAGCATTCCGTCTTCTACATGGTACAAGCTATAACAGTACTTTACTGGAGCCGAATCTCTGATCATCTTGGCCGCAAACCTGTACTCCTGATCGGTTTATCCAGCGTGTCTTTATTCATGCTCTGCTTTGGGTTCTCCAAAACTTTTTGGGGCCTTGTCCTGAGGTATATACATATCTCCTATATATCTCTATCAACGAGCCTGGTTGAATGTTGCCTATAGTCGCGCTTTTTACAGTGCTTTAAGTAATCACCTTTTACATCATGAACAACTCTTGTGCTCATATTAGCTTATGATTTCTAGATGCAAACGTTGGGGTTATTAAAGGGTACTTGTGCAAACTATGGCGCAGTGTTCATAGAGCTAACCTGCTACTGTATTCCTGCACAGAATGATAGCCGAATTGTCGGATGGCACGAATCTGGCACAGGTAGTTGTCAGGTTCTGTTAATGTGGCTCACTAACACATCTTCCCTATCCAGATGATTGCTTTTGTGCCAATCACATGGGCAAGTGGAGGTACTGTAAGATACCTTCCATCTACTTACCGTTTTCTGGATCATTCTGATGCTCACTTCATCTTCTACAGATAGGGCCATTTGTCGGCGGTCTTTTGTCCCACCCCGCTAAGCACTTTCCCGAAGTCTTCGGGAACAATTTTTGGAAAACATATCCTTACCTTTTGCCCTGCATAGTTCCCTCTGTTATTTCAGCGCTTTGCTGGGTTATCACTTATCTATTTTTAAGAGAAACTGTGAAGAAACCGAAATCCATTCGCTCTTTGTGGTCCAGGAATGGCTTCTCAATCACCGCTTCCGCGGCTGGGGAGTCTGAAGAGTCGGCACGGCACCTGATGCCTAAATCCGAGGGGCCAAAATGTTTGCGGGAACTCCTGACTCGCAAAGTGTTGATCACAGCTACCAACTATGGTTTACTAGCGCTTATAGATATCGCCTTACGCACCCTGCAACCTGTCATCTTTTCGACACCTATCGCGCTAGGTGGCCTCGACTTATCTCCGTTGTCGATTGGGAAAGTGTTATCTACAATCGGGTTCCTGAATGGCTTTATCCAACTGTTCTTTTTTGCAAGGATCCATAATTACCTGGGATCTAAAAGAACATTCATGATAGGGCTCTTTATGACATTTCCCGTGATTATCGCTTTCCCTATAATGAATCACGTAGCGAGAACCCATGGTGATGGACCATTGCTTTGGTCTATTCTTACCCTACAGATCCTCTTTACCCCAGGCATCTCGTTTTCGTTTGGTATAACGCTTGCCTCTGTCTCAAATTTTCTGACTGATAAGATCTTCCATAGGTGCTGCACTGATTTTTGTTCAGGCTTCTGCTCCAAATAGAGCTTCTCTTGGCGCGATAAATGGCTTCTGTCAGGTATGCATACCCAAGGCGACTACGAAAAAGAGAAACTGACGGGTTTTTAGATGACAATCAGTTTTATCAGGGCCATAGGGCCTGCGCTATTCAATTCCTTGTTTGCATACTCCATTGAGCATCGGTCGATGAGTGGATATCTAATTTATTACCTCCTGGCCTTCATCTTATGCAGTGCTATTATTTCGGCTTCGCGGCTTTCCGAATAGTGATAGATCTCCTAAAGGCTAGCTACCGCTTCCTTCTCATTCAATCAGATATCTATTATGAAAACCCCAAGTTCAGGTGTGGGACACCTACTTAGTGTTTGGTCCAGGGGTAAATTGCATAATGAATGGCACTAATCAATGACTACAAGCTCCTACATGCGCTGAGTACAAACTATCGGCTATAGGCTATAGTAGGACGAGAGCGCTTACAGTTCAGAGGGGTCATCCACCTTTCTATGGCGAATTGCCAGTACTTACTGTTCGTGAAGAGCCTGGAATTTCGTTCTCGAGCGCTAGCTTGGCATTGTGGAGCTTTTTTTCCAAGGTTACAGCCTGTGACCAGAAGTAATGACGAGCCATCGGTGTGTGCACTTCCTCATTTGGACAGGTTTCCGTCCCTGCCGTTACGTAGCTCCGGCTTTACGGTCCGATGACAGCTTGTACCAACCTCTTCAACTTTAATCCACTGGCTGCCCTTCCTGACGCCCAAATGCCCTCGGTAAAGTCTGCCGATTCTCAAAATGAATACGGCAACTGATGCGATAGATTTGTAAGAGAAGTAAGTACCAGTTTTCCCGCATGACTTTTGACTCATTCACTCTTTTCATCATTTAAGGCGGGAAGTTGAGGCGGCAGGACTTGACATACTATGACCCAACAACAGGCAGACGAGGAAACTCCTTTGCTTCCGGAGCAACCAAAAAAGAGGACTCCGATACCATGGGGACAGTTCACCATTGTTATGTTTCTTCAACTTACAGAACCGTTGACATCCCAGGTCATTTCCCCGTTCGCACCACAGGTGTGTGTATGACTTCCTTCTATTTACTTTGTTTCTTCGACAGTCTCTGCAGCTAATACGAGATATTGGAATAACGAATGGGGACGAAACTCGAGTTGGATATTACGTTGGGCTTATGGTCTGTTCTTTTCGCAATGAAGCTCAACTTAAGGCTGATTCATCTCACAGCAATCCTTATTCTTTTTGACGCAAGCATTTACAGTTTTGCATTGGAGTCGGACATCAGACTTTATTGGACGTAAGCCAGTAATCCTCATCGGTCTCCTTGGGCTGTCCATTTCGATGTATTGTTTTGGACTTTCTAGTACATTTTGGGGTTTGGTTTTAAGGCTTGTCCGATATTGTGTTCCAAAACTAACAAGTTCTCTGACTGAGCCTATGCAGCCGATGTCTTAACGGTGCTTTGAGTACGTATGATGTCTTGATCACCTTCATGATTTTCTCAACATAAATCCTGCCAGATGGAAATATCGGCGTAATGAAAAGGTAACTGCGTAGACTTTGACTCGCACCGTTTTCTGGGCCTCATTTTTGATTCCTAGTATTGTAGTAGAGCTAACAGACTCAACAAACATCGCACGGGTGGGTTGTACTTGTTCGTCCTGCTTATGTCTAGTCAACTCTTGCCTTAGGCATATGCTTACCAGCCTATTGCGTGGTCCACCGGTGGAACTGTACGATTCAAGTCAATGGTGCTTGATGCTATTGTTGACAAGAAGAGTGTAGCTTGGCCCTCTTATCGGTGGTTCCCTTGCACGACCCGCCGAACGGTTCCCAGAATTTTTCGGAAATAACGAATTTCTCAAAAAGTACCCTTACTTTCTGCCTTGCGCGGTTCCGGCAACATACACAGCGGTTGCATGGCTCATTACCTTCTTCTTTCTCAAGGAAACTCTCAAATCTCCCGTCTCGTTTTTTCATTTCTTCAAGAAGGATCAGGTTACTTTACCTGTGAAAGGTGCCAGATTGCGGGAACCACTAGACCTTCAACGTTCAGACGTGCGTGATGAACAGAAACCCCTTCCGCTGCGCGATCTTCTCACTTCCCGAGTCCTACTTGCGGCTGGAAATTACGCAAGCCTGTCTCTAGTGGATATAGCATTTCGTGCAATACAGCCTCTATTTCTATCAACTCCTGTCGCTTTCGGGGGTCTCGGACTATCCCCACCTGTCATTGGTAAATTTCTTTCCGTATATGGCATCTGTAATGGAGCTTTCCAAGTCTTCTTCTTCTCAACTATTCACGACCGTTTCGGTTCAAAGAGGACGTTTGTTGCGGGAATGGTATGCGCCTTCCCGTGCTTCATTGCGTTCCCTATCATCAATGCGATGGCAAAGTCACAAGGCGTGACGACGTTTGTCTGGGCAGTCGTTGCTCTTCAAGCCCTGGTTTCTATTGGACTAAATTTATCGTATGGTGAGAATAATGCTGCCATGTAACATCATCATGCGATCATTCATGCTAACTACTTTTAGGAGCCATTTTCATATTTATTGCGGCGGCATCCCCAAATCGTGCATCCATTGGCGCGACAAACGGTTTGAGCCAGGTGCGTCAGGAATCATATCCGAGGTAAATCATTGTCAGTGTTAACCAAAGTATAGATGACTGTGAGTCTAATGAGAGCAATTGGCCCCGCAACGGCGAACTCTCTATTTTCACTCTCCATCGGAAAGCACTACTTGGGCGGTCACCTCGTCTATTATGTACTGACCGTGGTTGTGTGTGTTGCGGTGTACATAGCATCTTTGCTTCCTCGGCAGTTGTGGAGTCAATAAATTTGGATAGACAGTTGACATTACATAGCTGTAAAGTGTAGTGGCCCACCAAACAAGGCCAAATTTTGTAGACCACTGTAACCTGCCACGCCCTCGCTTGTTGCCCACTATTGTTATTGGTCGATCGTTCGGCTCTTGGTCCTCTCTATCTACCATGACTTCTTTCCAGGCTCTTATGGCGTTAAGCCAGTCGCAAACCCAGATGGTAGCTGAGGACGTTCAGAACGCCCTCGCCGAGCGGACGCGTAGGGAGGAAGCGAAGCGAAGAAAGGCAGAGGAACAGGACAGGAAGGAGCAGGAGCTAGCGAGGAAGCGTCGTCTGATGATCTTCGAAGAAGAGAAGAGACAGAGAGAGCGCCAGTTAAAACAAGAACAGGAGCAAGCTGCTATTGAGGCGGAACGCCAAAAGCGAGCAGAAATGGAGCGCAATTCTTACCAGCATGGCCCCAAAAAGGCTAAAGCACTCTCTGATGGTTCTGCTCCGAAGTGGCCTTCTTCAGCTTCGCAAACCCGAACGCGAGAGGAAGTTCGGAAACGACGGTTGCCAGATGATGATGAAGACGACGGCTCTGCCCCTGAGTTTTTAACTCGGGAAGAGAAACGTCAGAGAAAGCAACAGCAGGAGATGCGGAGGCTCTTTCACCCTACGAAACGCTCGACTACCTCCCATCTCAAGGCTGGCAGACGCCTACCCGGTGGTGCCGTCGATTTAATGACAGGGTCACAGTCGACTTCCAGTTCTTCTTCGTCAGTGAAGTCTGTTAGAGAGCGGCTGACCGCGATGCCCAACACCTTGACCAAACTTAACACAGTTAAGCGTGATACTCGCACTATTGATGAAATCATACAGGATCGCGCCAAATTACGAGAAGGTAAAACACTTGAAGGAGATCAGGCGCGCGGCTTCGACAAGTGGTTTACAGACAAGAAGGAAACGAACAAGATGTTGTCCACCTCGAACGCTCCTTCTGGTGCTAATACGCCTTCTCGTAAGTCTACTATCTTTCTTTTTTTTTCCCTCATGGTTACGATTCACTTTACCTTTCGAAAGGCCGTAGTGTTACTCCTCAACCACCTATATCGTCGTCGAAATCGAGTACACTTCCTAAACCGATAACATCAAAGACCGCTTCGTCCAAGGCAACTGTGTCTTCTGCAAGCGTCAAGGCCCCTTCTGCAAATTCCAGGCCCAGTACTTCATCCACGAAGTCAATGTCCTTGAATTCATCTAAAGCCTTAAACGGCGTTGGAGGCGGTAAATCAGCCTCCGTTGGGAAGAAACGTCAGCGTTCTCCCAGTCTATCCGAAGAATCGGATTCGGATCATCTGCCACCTACCAGAAGGCAGGCTGGCTCAGGATATAGCAATGCTATCTGGCAGATGTTTGGGAAGGATAGGGATCGTTATGTCAATCGGGATGTCTTCAGCGACGATGAGGATATGGAGGCAGACGCATCCGCCCTCGAGAGAGAAGAGCTGCGGAGGTATATCATTATCACCATCTTCTACCAAATTCATCGTGTTTTGACCTTTGCCTGTTCGTAGTGCTCAACTTGCGAAGAAAGAAGACAAGGTGGCGCTTGAACAAGAACGTCGACACGAAGAGGAAAAACGTAGACGCAAAAAAGAAAAGGAGAGGCAAACTCGTGAAATGCGTGGCTGACGCTCTTTTCTTATCATACCTTCAAGTCATCAAGTGATGTGCCACTCAGGACTTATCAGCTCATTGTTTCTCCTTACGAACCACGGGACCGGATGCAACATTATTGGACCTTGGTCTAGTACCACTATGCAACTCTTTACTCTGCCAAAACTCGGACATCGCATAGATTATTCATGTTCCTCTTCTCATTACTCATTCCGCATAGATTATTGCATTGCCCGTACAAACCTGATTGTATAGGCTTTATTCATTGCATTGTATTTTTGTATTCATGTACTCATTAAATTGGGGATCCGGTTTGGAAGATATTTGTTTGTGGAATAGATGTGAGCTTGTACTAGACAACTGTAATTGACGAAGCTGTTATTTATCAAAGGTGCCTGGTTTTCCGACGACATTTCGGACATGAGCAACAAAAAGATGCCCTCTGCAAGGCTCGAACTTGCGACCTCAGGATTGCATATACAAATATGTCATATTTCTATGAGACCTGCGCTCTAACCAACTGAGCCAAGAAGGCCAGATGATAAATTTACAACCGACGTAGAGTCGATGTGGTTAGACTTATGTTTACGCATGCACTTGGTCTAAGTTAAGGATCCATCAACACCCAAGTACTACTGTTTGAACTTTTATGTACGGGTCCAAAATTTCACTATTACTGTCTGAATGGGCTCCCTAAAGGGCTCCTTGCCCAGTAAAATATGTCTGCCGAAGTCAGTTATATAACAGAATCCTGGAACTGCTAATCGATTCAAGCAGATATACTTTAGGTGAATCCAAGATCGGCAGCTCTGAGCTACTTATTTGTAAAACATCCATAATCAAGCATAGCTTATGACGTATGGAACCACAACCTCGATCCAAACTTTCAAACTTTACGATTCCATACCTAGGAAACCTTCGTCCTATCACTGAGCTGAAGTAGCACTATTACTTTGCCAGAACCTAAAGCAAGTAAATATCTCTCGCTCATCATTGTTATAGCGTGATAAACTTACTGGCATCGTTGCAGCAGTGGACTCGATGTTTGAACAGCACGAACGTCTGGCAGGCCACTCTCAGTCATATTAAACAGCATTTCGTTCTTCCCCATCCACAGAGCCCAGTTCGGGGTGATCGTTGGGGATGACTTCTGGTTAGGGTCCAGTGACACTGCGAAGTCCAAGAAAGAGTGTGAGAAGGCTTTGACGAAGTCGGCATTGTTGAAGAGTGGCGGTCCATTCCTGCAGACAACCAAATCAATAGAATCAAAGTGCCACTCCGGACAAGAAGAACTGTGCATACGTCGGGTAATAGTATGCTACATCATTTCCATGGATACCGGGCGGAATGGCAAATTCCGTCTTTACACAATTCAGGTAGCATCCGGTATATACATTTTTCCTTTAGTGGGCTACTAACCTTGTAACCTTGACCATCAAATGCCTGCAACATGAAATAAGTGGGGCAGATGAAGATGGCTACATGGCGGTGAGTATCCACAATACTTGAGAACACAATTTTACCTTCGCCCATAATCGCCGTGACCTGGAACAGAGGTGTGCCAAGATTCTCATAGAGTGCTGTCGCGGCTACAATCTGTTTATCACTAAAATCAGGGAAAAGTTGTGCAACGTAGTTCGCCACATCGACGTCAACGGGAGTTGTCGGATCGATGAAAAGGGCTCCTTCAAAGGCGTTAGTAGCCGCTAGTATAATTTCCTGGATATATCCGAGATATATATATTTTCCCTGCCTTGTGTATGAGAAAAATGAGAACGCACCCCGTTTATCCTTCTCTTTTTCAAAGCTTTGGTGACTCTTTCCTTTATCAGTGTACCGTCAACAACAGGAACGAACAAAAAGACCCCAAAGAATCCGCTGTTTCCTATATTCCCGTTGGCGGTCTCGAGAATTTGAGCATCAACGCTTCGAAGGCAGTCAAGCGTATTCGACGCAGCGGAACAACTGGGTTCTATATTTGTACGAGACAGTCGTAGTCTCCTCGTAAAACTTACTTTGCTTGTGTAACTACCTCGCTGTATAGAGTCTATAAAGATATATATCACTTATCGGACGGTGTTCAGATGCGTTGACTAACCTCGGGGATTCTGTGATCATAATTGTATTGGGAAGGTAGAAAGGTCGAGCTTGTGATTGCCGCTCGGAAGAGAGGAGGCGAAGTCCTGCCATCATTCGCCACGATATGTTGCATGACAGACCCAGCGCCTGAATTGAACAAGAAAAGCGAGCAATATTTCTCCTGTAATTTTGACCTACCTGCGGATTGGCCCCAGATCGCGACACGAGTCGGATCTCCATTGAAAAAGTGGATCTATACCATCTCTCCTCAGTCGTCGAACCTATGTAGTTGGACATAGTTATACAAACGTTCTTCTGCACCCATTGAAGAGCAAATTGTTGATCCACTGTTGAAGGGTTTCAGGATGTACAAAAACTAGAAATGATTCGCATTACACAGCCCAACATTCAGGGCACCATTCTTCTTGACTTCTCTGCCAGCCAAGAAACCGAAGAGACCAAGACGGTATTGAATGACAACAACAACGACCCCGCCATTGGCTTCATTGATGAGAGCATTCCCGTCATAGAAATCAGCGCCATTGAAGCCTGATGCACTTCCTGACATATAACCACCGCTGTGCAATTTTTGAGCGAAATATCAATCACTGAGGGATATGGTAATCACCCATGAATCCAGACGACAACTGGCAACTTTTTCGCCGATGAGATTTGTCCCGGGAGATAGACACTAGGAACATTCAGAAACCGACGGCGAACAAAATGGATGACTCACTTCAAGAAAAGACAATCTTCTGTGAAGGATAGATCCCGTTTTCTGTGGCTCTTCTTGTCTTTGAAAGGTGAAGTTGCTTGATTCCCCTGTCCAGAAAAAAAGCACGCAGAAGGTTCAGAATCAGCTGCTTGTGTTCCAGGTGTTGTAGCTGGGGGATGAGGCGGTTGCCACCGCAAAGAACCTTTAGAAAATGAGTTTTCATTTCATATTATCAATGTCAACCAGTATTGACCAGTAGGTGGGGCGGCATAACGTATTCCGAGGAATTGGGTCGTCCCTCGAGTGGCATTGAATGACCCAGCATACTTGGCATAACCAAGGTCAACCACAGGAGTGTAGATGGCTGGATTGGCAACAACTTTCCAAGTCAAAAGAGTCAGAATAGCGCAAGAATAGCGCAAGAGAGAAGCCATGGCTACTTAGATGGCCGACAACCAGATTTATATGTTGGAGAGCATGACGTTCATGGCCCTTCATTCCCATGTAAACTTGAGGAAGCATCAAAGGCATAGCATGTTTAACTCAGGATGTCGGCCCTGTCGGGCCGTTGGAGATCGAATGGTTGGAATATTGGATATTCAAATATGAATGGAAATCTTCCCATCTTGAAAATTTGACACCACGGGCAGTAATAAGATCCCATGCCAGCTAAGTGCAGCATGGATAATGGGACATTCTGATGAACACCGAAGGCAAGTCAGTTCGTGCTTCTTGATGGCACTTTAGGGAGGGTTACTGATACGTCTGCCCTCACTCGAGGCAGACAGGTAGAGTCAAATAGTCCCAATACTCGAGAGGACAGCACCTGTGATACCCGCATATCCCCTCATATTAGAGGTGGATATAGTTTGGTATCTCCACCTCTAAGTAGAGGTTGTTCTAAGATCTATCTGCTATATCCCCTCATATTAGAGGTGGATATAGTTTGGTATCTCCACCTCTAAGTAGAGGTTGTTCTAAGATCTATCTGCTTCCATGAATAAACATACATTAATTGCCATTGACTTTAGTTTTCACACGGCCCATCACACAGCCCATCATTCCTCGCATCCGGGCGTTGCCATCAATACCCATCAGCACGTCGCTTAGCTGACATCAGCAGGTGTCCCGCCCATCATTGTGCCCCTCCCACCATCGTTCATCACAGCGAGCTCAACCATACCTTCAAAATGTATATAAAAATCTCGGAAAAATCAGAATAAATTTTTTTTCTTTGCAGTCGGCTAAGATTAGATGTGGCTGTCCCATTATTGATGGCCCATCACACGGCTCATCATTCCTCGCATCCGGGCGTTGCCATCAATACCCATCAGCACGTCACTTAGCTGACATCAGCAGGTGTCCCGCCCATCATTGCGCCCCTCCCACCATTGTTCATCACAGCGAGCTCGACCATACCTTCAAAATGTATATAAAAATCTAGGAAAAATCAGAATAAATTTTTTTCTTTGCAGTCGGCTAAGATTGAATGTTTGCCAAGCGGCTGTCTGTAATTTGTCATCATTGATGGCACTGATTCAACTATCATTGTCGCTGTTGCCAACAGTGAGCTCATGTATCACCTCAAAATGACTCCGAAAACTTGGGAAAAAGTCCTGGATAAGTTTCAAAAGTAACAAAACTACTTCTCATGTATCACCTCAAAATGACTCCGAAAACTTGGGAAAAAGTCCTGGATAAGTTTCAAAAGTAACAAAACTACTTCTGTTCCATAGCAAGAAAAGAGATATCTTAGTTGGCAGCGTCAACCACATTCAAATCAACACCATCTTCTTCACTGTTACCGCTACCATCCTCGTCATTGTCATCATCAATTCTTTCCTTGATCTTGTGCGTGGGAGGCATTTGGGATGCACCATTGTTTAACTTCTTCTTCCGTGGCTTTCCCTTGTCGCTTCTCTGCTTGCGCTTCACTCCGATTGTGACTCCACGATCTCTTGCATCTGCTAGCTTCTTTGCATGTTCAGATCATTCCTTGTGGCTGAGCACTTTCCAATGACAAGCACCATCTTTGATGGCAGAGCGGAGCAATAAGAGTTCATCCTTCGTCGATATATTTGCTGGGCTAGTGAATGGTACACGTTGAGGCCACCCAACAAGTTTCACATGGCAGGTTTCAATAATTGAGGACTCGTAATTTTGATAATTCATGTTTATCTTTTTATCTTGCGTGATCTTCTCTGTTCAAGATGTCAGACCGCAACTAACTGCCAACTAAGTGAACATACTCAATCCATCAGAAATGAGTCGTGTACACTCCATGCGCAAGGTGTTCGCACTTTCAACTTTGATACTTGCTACAACAAAAATAGGATTAGATATCGACGACCTTTTATTATCCAATTATTTAATGTACCTTTCTCTTCAGCGCATGCAAAGAGTTCAAACTTTGTTGCAATATTCCCAGGATCCAGTTTCAAGATTTGAGGAAAAAATTTCAGAGATGTTGGGTCAGAGGCAGCAAACGTAGCATCAAAGCGATCATCAGGGTGGCTGCGAGTAAAAAACGCAACAGTTCGGATGCCCGTGCGTAAGTATAAATTTTTACACTGTATTTATTAGACTGAGTCAACTTAACTGAGACTTATGAAGACTTACTCACTTCTTGTATCATAGCGTCCACATTCTTGGCTGCATCAATAGCTGCTGCATGTCCAGTAGCACGTGCACCAGTAGTTTTGAGAGCTCGATGATCTTCAAGAGCAGCAATAAGTTCCTGTTCGCGCTCCTTTGAAAGATTTTTAAGTGATGCATCCTCATTGACCAGTTTCTGCAACTCTTTGAGAGTATGCTTATTCCCTCCCTCTGTTATTATATTAACCAAAACTAACTTGGAATAGATTGAATGAACTAACCTTTGTTTAATTCTACGTGCTTATAATGTACAAGTGCATTGTGGAGAGAGACTTTCCGAGTTTTAGCATATGTCGTAGCGTGAGTAATTTGTTGTTTGATAATAGACTCCTGAACATGAAATTCTCGAGCCATTTCAGTAATAAATCGCTTTTGTTCTTCAACATAAACACTGATTGCATCTTCAAGCCTCTCTGCTTGTATTTTTTTTTGCTGTTGTTGCATTCGGTGAGTTTTCTGTGCTGCATCCGATTGATTATATGCAAGATATGGACGAGATCGCAGTGGTTGGATATCAAGTCCTGGATTTCGGCTAGCCCAGGTAGTTGTCAGACTCTGTGAGTCAGATACTTGATTTTCCATAGTAGAGATGTACACAAATGCAAGGATGCCAGTCGAAAATCTTGTATTAGCTTATTGACATATGTCTGTTGATAACTGACAATTGTGAGAATTTTGTTTCGTACCATGAAGATGTCCTCCCTTATTATCACGGTGATGACGCCAACTGTGGTTGGGTGCGCTGGACGTATACGCAGTACAACGCCGTCTCCAGCGCCTGGCGTACGGGTTTGTGAGGAGTCCCGGCAGGGTCCCGGTGTGCTCGAGCAGAGGTGATAGGGCGATGCGCTAGACGATAGCGCCTCGGATGCTACCTAGCAAGTGGTAAGCGTCGTAGTTTAGGAGAAGTTATAGAGAAAGAAACGAATAGCGCAGCGTAGCGTGCCCGTAGGTGGCACCGTAAACGACGAAGACGAGATAGACGAAGCTAGCGCCGAACTTGGTGGCAAAGTCAGGCAACGCTAGCGCGATTTGAACGCTAAGTGTAACTGGGTGCTCAAGAGGTTACGATTCGTTGTTATATACATGGCGAGTAGCTAGTTTTTATACTATGCGCTACATTATTTCCAAAATAAGTCCATTGACGGCGCTACCAATTAGCGCCTCTCTTTGTGACTGTAGCTAACGGCCACCTGTCAACGGCGACCTGCAGCACATGGGTGATGGCGACCAACGGCGACTCTAAAACTACTTAGAAGTGGTACGAGTTTGCTCACTTTTTGATGTAATTTAATTGGCCATGCCATCCCGGGGTATGGTCGGGGAATCCTCGACAGACGCCGTGAGCGCTAATTCCGGCGCTAAACATTGTACCATCTTTTGATAGATTTAAATGTTGGGTCTGCGTGTATCCTGTCTCGTCGTCATTGATTCTTTTAGACTTCTGATTGAGGTGCCTCGGTGATTGACAGCGCCAATTGCTAACTCCTTCCAGTACTGATCGGGGTTTGGTCAGAGTCCCCTCCCGCCGTTATGCTAGCGCTATGAGTCCTGAGTCTTCTTGGTCTTCAAAGTAACTGAGTGGAGTGCGCTGAGGGGCTGATACTGGTGATTGAGATAAATGGATAAGTCTTGCCATAGAGCGCCCGTGCTAGGGCTGCTCTGTACCCAAGGCTGGTCGCTAGAGCCTTTAGTGTGTCAAGTGTTGGTCGGCCTATAATGTCCCTTGATGCGCTCAGTCCGAGTAGAAGCCTATCATCTCCCCCCAACTGAAAAATTGACTGTCCTCAGTCAAACGCCGTCGTTAATTTGACTGCGCTGCGGTCCGTATAATGCCGCTGGCGCCTTTATAAAAAGTCGTTTTCCGTACTTCACCTTCCCGTGTTTTCCTTCCATCTTTCCAGTATGTCCACTTCTTTCGACGCCTCTGCTCTCCGCAATTTCCTGGCTAAGGCCTCCTATTTATTTGATCGCGCTAAGTCTGTCGGTCCCGCCGATGCGCCACAAACCGTCCCTGGTATTATGCAACTCTATCGGCGCTGGCTCGTGGTCCGCGGCTCCGACAGTTCCTGGGAGCGGGGTGACGAGGTTCGCGAGTGGTGCGTGGCCCGGTACCGTGAGTATGAGGGTGCTGATTGGTTGCGCCCTTTCGCGGACCTTTTCGTAAGTTTTCTAAGTTTGATTTTGGCGTTGTGGCGCTAAGGTTCAGCGCCCATACTAGGCTCCCTCCTTATCTGACGAGATCAACGCGTTGTTGGCTAGTACCGAGGTTAGCGAAGTAAGTCCTTCCTTCTCCTCCCTCCTTTTTCCACTGTTAATCCTTGAGTAGTCGGTTGCCACGTCTCCCACCGTCGCCAGTCTTCCTACTGCCCCCTCGGCCTCTACTGTCCCTTCTGTTCCTACCGCCCCTCCTTCTTCGACTTCTGTTCCGCCTCCTTCTGTTCTTGGCAGCCCTTTTCGTGGCGCTGCTTCTTCCACTCGCCCTGCCCCAAGCGCTGCTTCTCCCGTCCGTACTGCCCCTCCCCATTCGGCCATCAAACGTATTGCCGTTTCTCGTAGCGAGCCACGACCCGGCCCGACGCGCCCAACTTCTCATGGTCCTCCGCGTAATTTCGCCATTGTTATTGAACGAGCGCCTCCTGCTCGTGCTAGTTCTCCTCCCAAACGTACCGTGCGTTCTTTTCCTATCTTCCTTACTCCATTTTTCTGACTTCTCCCCTTCCAGATCAATCTCCCTGCTCGTGTTCCCCCTTTGTATGTCGTAAGTGCTTTGCTCGTTGTCGCTAGACTTTAGCGCCTAAATGTTAATGTCGATAGGTGCCTAACCAGACCATGTTCACCGACGCGGAGCTTCGCGACCTTTTGCGTCTTCGCCGTGATACTACCGTTATTGATACCGGCGTCCTGGCTGGTGTCCAAGTGCTGGGCAGCAAGAAGAAGGTTACCGTTGCGCCCTTGGAGCGTCGCGCGTTTAGGGCAAAGATTGGCGCTGTAAGCACTGGTTTGCCCCTTAGTAGGTTCATGCCGTTGTTGACTTCTTTCTTAGTGTGACAAGTGTTGGTCTGAGAACGACCCTGAGGGCTGCTGGTTTCCTACCACGTCTCTGCCTTGCTATCGGTGCGATGCGTTGAAACGAGGCTGCGCCTTCAACGGGATTCGTACTCGCGAACGTGGTAGGGACGCCATTATGCAAAGGAACTATGAGCGCGCGGTGTTGGTTCGTAACGCCCGGGACTTCGTGCTGCAGCAACGTGATCTGGCGGCTACTCACCAACCCACGGTAATCAGCGCAGCCAGCCTGGCGCTGCCGACTACCCAGGATGGTACTACCGTGGCAGCACCTTTTGCTCGCTCTCCTCGTCGTCCCGTTCTTTCGAAACGTAAGCCTGTTGTCGCGTCTCCTGGCAAGAGCCCTGGTAAGCGCCGCGAGCTAGCGCCTGCTACGCCTGTGGTTTTGTCTTCGACCAAGTCTTCTACGGATGAGGGGGAGGGCACTGAGAGGGATGCCGAGGGAGAGGATGATGATGAAGCTGAGCCCGTTGTTGATGCCGATGCGCTATTGGCGGTACGCGCTCTCCTGCTTCGCCTTACTCCCCCTATCGCCGCTAACCCTCGTCAGAGTGGCCCCAGTGGTAACCAGTACGCATTTTCCTAACTTCTCTTTTCTTCGCGTGCTAACTTCTTGACTGATAGGTCCCCCACTCCTGTTCCCGTCGTCGTGGCTATCCCTGCTGCCGAAGATGTCGTTATGTCTGACGCTGGCGCTACCCCCGCCCCCGAGTCGGTTGCGGCTAGCGACACTCCGGTTGCTCTCCCTATCACTCCGTCCCTTACTCCTCCCCACAGCTCCTCTTCTTTTCCTAGTAGTCGCGAGACTTCTGCGGCGCCGGAATCCGAAGGAACCCTGGTGCCGGAAGGTGAGCGTCGTCGCCGCTGGAGATACTTGCCTCCCTACGGCATCCATCTTTCTTCCGCCAGAGCTATGTCCCCCGGCAACGAGCGCCATGAGTGGACACCCCGTGCGCCTGTAACTGTCCGGGTACGTCCGTCTTTGTTTGTTCCCCTTTTTCTCCCCTTTTCTAACCTTCCATAAGTTCGATCCCTTTTGGACGCCCCCTCCTGCCATGCGAGTTTCCTTATGTCCGTTTAGCGCGGTTGTGAGTAAGCGCTGAACATCGAATGTCGATTCCCTTTTTGGAGGGACCCAGAATAAGTTAAGCACTTTTGATTGGCTAGCGCTCCTGTTAGGGTCCTGGCTCCTTGAGAAAAGTCCTCCCACGCTGTCGCTAATCGAAACGCTTCCTGTGTCCTATAAATTACTTATGCATCAACTCGATTCCATCAGTCTTCGCGATGGCCACCCTGTCTGGTTGCGTGTGGACTCGAAGCTGTGATCGTGCCTATGTTACCATGGACCCTCCCACCTTTCTGGACCGGGCCACCTCGTTCTTTCATCATTACCCTCCCGAGGGTATTCCTAAGTTGGCTGACGAAGTAGTCGAGTTGAGTCGTCGCTGTCGGCTTCTGCGGGCTGCTTGTGAAATCTGGGGAGACGCGTCCCCGTTAACGCGTTTTGGTACAGAGGCTACTTGGAGTCAGGCTTTCCATGTGCGTGTCTTGCTATTCTTGGCGCACTCCTTCTGACAGTCGCCCAAATCCAGGAAATCGCCACCGAAGACACGGCGGATTGTCTTCAACTTTTGATGGAGGAAAGCTATTACCTGGTTAGTAACTGAGCCATCACCTCTCCTTCCGTATCTAACGGCTCCTTTCCCTTAGTCCCCTCGCAAGTATACCGGCGCTCGTCTCTTTCGTGGTCCCCTCGAGGGGCCGACAGTTGTTAGCAAGCGTATTTCTTGGTTCGGCCCTTCTTGACCTGTCGCGTGTTGTTTTTCTCCCCCCCCCCCTATAGTTTGAGTGAGGCGATCCCATCTTCTTCGCAGCGCCACCGGCCTAACATATTCCCTTTTTCTCCCCCCCCCCCTATAGTTTGAGTGAGGCGATCCCATCTTCTTCGCAGCGCCACCGGCCTAACATATTCCCAGCTTTTTGCTTCTTCTGCCGTTGTTATATGAAATATATCGTTGTTGTCGCGTCCTCGTGATGGTGCCGCATAAGTTCTGTTTCCTAAGTCCCTTCGACCCTGCATAAGGTCGCTAGGTATATATCTGAGATTTCCGGGCCTAGCGTTGTTAAGTTCTTCGAAATGCCTGCTCCCTTTTTCCTTCTTGAAGATATCACCTCTGTCCCTCGTCCCGAGGTCTTAGATCGCCTCGAGATGTTCTTTGCTCGACTGCCCCCAGGCGGTATTCGACACCACAACGGCAATATCCTGACCCTGATTCGGCGCTACCGGTTACTTCTGGCTATGGCCCAGGAGTGGCTCGTAGAGTCCGAACAGCACCCCAACACGGTAAGTTTCTACCGTCCGAGTGATTAAGTACCTTCTTACGTGTCTGCCCAGCCTCCTATTTCGGGTAGCACAAAAAGCTTGGAGTACCTACTCCTCGAAACGGATAATGTTGTGAGTTCCTCTCCTTTTCCCCTATTTCGGGTAGCACAAAAAGCTTGGAGTACCTACTCCTCGAAACGGATAATGTTGTGAGTTCCTCTCCTTTTCCCCGTTCACACGTTCAGGTTTGCTGACCCCAGCTTCAGACTTTGAAGTGGTTGCCCTTGCCGGATCTGATTGACGACGATGTTCGTGCCGCCATGCTCGAGCACGTCATCATTCCTTTTACGCCTCTAGCTCCTTGCTTCGGAGCTGGAGCGCCTCCTGCCCCCATACATGAGTCTCCACCCGGTCCCTTCACCTTTCGCTTCGGAGCTGGAGCGCCGCCTGCTCCCATAAACGAATCTCCCACCGGCTCTTCCACCATTCGCGCTGGAGCGCCGCCTGCTCCCTCCAATGAATCTCCTCCCGGCTTCTCCACCTTTCCTCCAGGGACCTTTCCCTCTACTCCGTCGCCTATTCTTCCCCCTGCACCGCCTCCTTCTCCTGCGCATCTCCGCCGCAGACAGCACCCCCGGCGCTCTGAGGGATTTGTCAGGGGTCCTCGCCGTAGAACGTAAAGTAGCCCATAGATCAATTATTGCCAGATCCATAGCCCAGTATAGTATTTATATAGTATGAAATTCAATGCGTTGTTGTTCCGTTCATAAGTAAGGTGCAAGGCGCTAAGGTCTAGCGCCCTTCCCCTCCAGATCCTATTACTGATCGGTTTCTTCTTCTGGTGCGACTTCATCATCGTCCACAAATTTGGTTTCCTCTAGTTCTCGAAGTTTAGCAGTGTCAATGTCCAGCGCCGATACAGGTAATGAAATGTGTTCGCGTGCTAAGTAGGGAATGAGTCGGAATGCCGCTACTGGTCGATGCAAAACTGAGCCGTCCAACTTGCAGAGTACGTATGCGCCTCCCCGATTGCGGGAAACCACTATTAGGGGTCCCAGATACCGAGGCCGCATCTTTTTGTTATGAGTAACTTCGATCTTGGAGTTGCGCATTAGTACTAGGGCGCCAGTTGTGAAGTTGTAGTCTCGGATCGTGGCGCTATGCTCGGTCTCAAATCGTAGCGCAGCTTGCCGTCTAGCCTGAAATACTACCTCGTGTAAGCGCTCGAGATCCTCCACGCATCGTTGTAAGTCTATAGCGCGTCTAGCGATCATGTTGGTAGAGGATAGTATTGAGTTCGGTGGGGGTTGTAGGTACGTCGCTTCCACCACGTCCGCAGGTAGCAAGGGGTGGGTGCCAGTAGCCGCATAGTAGGGAGAGCAACCCATCCTCTTTCGTACGGTAACCCGCTCCGACCAGAAGACCGAATAAGTCGCCTCGCTCCAGCGACTTTCGTCACCGTCAACCGCCTTGAATAGCGCTTGTCGAACATCGAAATGTGGCCTTTCTACGATTCCATTAGCACGTTTATTGTATCCTGAGACTCGGATGTGTTGTATGTTGTATTTCTTGGCAAGATAAGTGAGCGCCTTTACTATTGGCGCTCCGTTGTCTGTGACTATCTCGTGAAGGGCTCCCCAGCGGCAGATAACGTCCTCAAAGAGCCACTTAGCTATAGCGTCTGTATTTTCCCGCTGAAGCATACGGAACTCCGGCCAATGTACCAAGGAACACCTTCCTTGAATGATATACTTGTAGCGCCCTGACTTGGGCATGTGCATGGTGTCGATATATATTTTTCCAAATAACGGCGCTGGAGTCGCTACTGTTGGGGGAATTAGAACCTGACGTGTCTGCTGGATTTGACAGAGATGACAAGTGCGAATATACCACGCAATATCGGCGCTAACTTGCGGCCACCAAAAGCGCTCCAAAAGGTTCGCCCTTGTCGCATAGAGTCCTCGGTGTCCCAAGTCATCATGCATAGCGCGCAGAATCCTAACTCGATTATCCGGTTTAATTACTAGTTTATGGGCGCCATCTCTATTTCGTCGCCAAAGTTGGTTTTCCACCATAAAGAAAGTTGTCGCGTATCGAATGAAGGTGGCGTATTCCGTATCCGTAAGGTCTGATGGTCGTCGCAAATCCTGTAGCCACTTCCTAACCTGGTCCACTCGCTGATCTTCTGACTTAGCTTTGGCGCTTCGAGGTACCGCCGAATATGGCAGGTTCTGACTGTCTTCTCGCAAGGGTCTTGGTTCCTCGACTATCTTTAGATCGTTAGATGGCTTAGCGATGTTATAGATACTGGCCGTGTAAAAAGTTGATGATGCCTGATATGGTCGGGGCTGGTACGGAACAATGGCTTAGCGACGTTATAGATACTGGCCGTGTAAAAAGTTGATGATGCCTGATATGGTCGGGGCTGGTACGGAACAATAGGGTGAAGCCAATTTGAAACTGGTTGGTCTTCGCGAAGCGCTGGAATAGGCAGCTGAATGATATGCACGAAACCATGCAATCAATCAATCCAGTCGTCAAATACCTCGTTGTTGCTATCGTCTAGCGCTTCATCTTCCGGTTGTCTGGGTCGCCTAGATAATCAATCCAGTCGTCAAATACATCATTGTCGCTATCGTCTAGCGCTTCATCTTCCGGTTGTCTGGGTCGCCTAGATAATCCGTCCGGCCCGTGGAATGCACTTTTGACGTGTACTAACTCGAAGTGAAACATTAATATCGCTACTACCCAGCGGTTCATACTGGCCGACGGTTGAATATCAGGGTTCTGAAGCATTCCTTTGATGTATCGTGCGTCGACCTCGACAATGAGATTTCGTACCCCAATGAGGTACATGCACAGCGCCTGAAACGATCGAAACAAGCCATATAACTCTAGCTTGGGCTGACTGTAGCGCGATTCTCGGTCGTTAAGGGTAATCGATCCGAAGCGATTGTAGCGCCTAATCTTCCGGTTCACGCTATCACACTGGCATTGTAAGGGTGACCTCTAGAGGCTGTGGCTCAGTCACACAGCTGGCAGAGGGAGATCCAAAGTGTATTAGAATATATACTGACAATATCAAGGTAACTACTCACCTGGCAGAGGGAGATCCAAAGAGAACAAGTCTGGGGATTCCCTATGCCAGGTTGGACGCTTCTGGGGCCTCTGAAGCGTGGGAAACAACTGTACAGTACAACAAAACCTTAAAAACTCGAAAATTGACTAACCAAACAAGTGTGCAAACAAGGGAGGAAAACTCCGGACTTTAGAAGTCAGAAAGGCAAACTCCGGCTTATCTAAGCAGCCTGGAGCGGTGCTGAAGGGCCCACACTTGTCTGAGTGATAGCTAAAGAACCAGAGCACCTCAAAGGTTGAGAATAGTACCAACAGATAGTGTTGAAGAAGTAGTAACAGCAAAATGAGAGAATGGTAGAAGAAATAAGGAAGTGAATGAAAGGAGAGTGAAGAAATAAGGAGTGAAAGAAGAAAGGAATGAGGGGTCCCCTGACAGGCATAAGAAGAAGCCAACGGCGATATATGATGTGTCAACAGCAAGTATAACGGGATCGGCGGTAGTATAGTCAATGGGTACCAATGGTTTCGCTTCCTGTAGCGCCTTTACTAAGTCCTTCTGGGCATTGATTTGATCGGGTCCGAATTCGAAGGGGACCCCTGAACGGGTTAGGCGATTAAGGGCGTTTGCGCGATGAGAAAAATGGTGTATGAACATGCGCAGCACCCCTACAGTGCCCAAGAACGCGCGAACTTCCGAGAGGTTATGACAGACCCCCCATTTCTCCAACAGCGCTAATCGGCTCTTTTCTGGAATCCTGCCTTCTGGCGTGCAAACGTGCCCCAAAATTTTAAACTGCGGTGCGCAAAGAACGAGCTTGTGCCCTGAAAACGTCCCGCCACAATACTTCATGCGCTGAAGTACTCGGTTAACCAGTTGAAAGAATTCCCATAGCGCCATGCGAATATTAGGATTTTCCGGGTGAACTTCGGGCTTGCCATCTACCAATCGCCAATCCTTCGGGCCTTTAACTCCTACGTCGTCTATGAAACTGAGCACATGGTGGGGTATTTCGGGTTGTAGGATAAATGTAATATCGTCGTGAAATATCGGTACCGAGTTTGTCCATCCCATAGGAAGTGTGACTAGTCGTAGCGCCCTAAACAGTGTTTGAAATGTCGTCAAGTCGCGAGAGGAAGGATGGATTAAGCGCTCGTCATAGCCTACGTACAAATCCAGGGTAGTGTTTGAAATGTCGTCAAGTCGCGAGAGGAAGGATGGATTAAGCGCTCGTCATAGCCTACGTACAAATCCAGGGTAGCGCCACATATTCGTCCCGCGAAAGATTCAGCGACGTGATCGGGAAATGGCGGTACCCCTGAATGACGAATGGTGACTTTGTTTAGCGGTTCTAGGCTGTGAACTATGCGTAGCTTCCCGTTTTTCTTTAGTACGCAGAACCACCTCGAGCGGTAGGCCGAATTAGAAGGCTCGTATACACCTGCCGCTATCTTGGAGCGAATAATTTGGCAGACTTCAGCTTCGATGCCCGGGGGTATGGGTCGGTTATGCTCAGTCCAGGGCACGTGCGGTATTGTTGGTATAACCACTGGTGGAAAGAAGTCAGTTCTAAGTTTACCGCGTTCTGAGTCCTCCCATGCAAAAGCCTCATTCTGTTTTTGCATGATGTCGACTAGTACGTTCATCTCCTCCGTCAAGAGGAAGCCGGTATCGTGGGCGCTAAGAAATAGCACCTTTCGTTCTTCTGTAAATTGTCCTGTTGGTTCAAAGGGTGGTGGATTTGGATCGAGTTTTGGCAGGGTAGCCAAAGGGTCGCCTATTATTTTTCTTTCGATGCGAAATTCCTCGGGTACGGCGCTTGCTACCGGTTTTGTTTTAAGCGCTACGGGTTTATATTTCTTCTTGACCTGAACCCCTTTGCGCTTAGGGGTACTATTGTTAGCAAACGTATTATAAATAGAGTCATGGTTTCTAGCGAAACCTGATATCAAAGATTCTTTCGAGTCGGGAGTAGAAACGAAATAAGTGTCTGTTGAAAGGTTTTCAGTAATATCTGACGCAGTGAGGTATAAGTAGGATAACGCTTCGCTAGTAAGCGACGAAGAATAATTCAAGATTTCATGGGCTAAAGGGGTATAGGATATAAAGTTTACTTGCCCAGTCCGATGGTTATAGTCCAAGATAAGCGCTTCATCTCCATGATCCTCATCACTCATCTCCTCGATGGCGCCGGAAAACACTCGCAAGGGTCGTCGCTAACGTAAGGTCGCTTTCTCGGTCCCGGTTTCTGGAATTTCCCCCGTGGAAATGTTGGTACCGTTCTTCTGACGCCCGAGTTAGGGTCGCTAATAGTTAGCGTCGTTTCGTCTTCAGACGTCGTCTTGACTACTGATTGGGCTAAAACGTCGAAGGGCCTCCCTAATAATAAGTCGTACGCAGGCGATCTAAGAATGTGTATTTGAAGGTAAAACGTAAGATCACGTCGAAGGGCCTCCCTAATAATAAGTCGTACGCAGGCGATCTAAGAATGTGTATTTGAAGGTAAAACGTAAGATCGCCAACAGCGCATGGCACGTTACGAGCCATTCCCAAGGACCGATCAATAGTGCCGTTAGCGCTTTGCATATTAAGAATGATGGTCGGGTCGTAAATGATGCCAAGCTCGTTAGCGACGTCAGCAGCCATTGAAATAATCTGTGATCCGCTGTCCACGATAGATTCTATCTCGCTTTTTCCATCAACTGTCAACATAATTGAGCGAATCGCGTGAGAGTCTTGGGCCACAGTGAGGACGGCGGGATCGTCGCTAGATCTTAGCGACTTAAGGTAAGTTTTGACCGGGTCAATGGACGTAGCTTCTTTAGGTGGCGCGGCCTCTTCTTTGATTTCCGACGCGACCGTCTCGGTTATGTACGCGAATCCAGGTAGCGCGTCGTCGCATTCGTCCACCGCCGTTACATTGTTAGCTACGTTCCGTCGAGGGGTTACCGCTGTACGCATCTGATTCCTGATGTCTGGCGCCACACTGCATAGCTCCCCTACCGACATTGTGACTTGACTTTTCATAATACGATCAAATACTTGCTTAGATTTTTCTATGTCGTAGATTGGTGCCGTTGGTCGGTAGCCTCCTGCTGGCTTGTCTGGCGCCCCAAAGTTTTGATTGATAGGCGGAGCGTAGTTACCGGCAAGTCCTGAATACGGGTGTAGTGGCGGTTCCGTGCTAGCTGGTGCTTTGGCCGTATCAGGTGTGTCGTCGTTGATACTGGAATTCGAAGGCTTTGCAGGTGCTGGATCGGTCGTAGCGCCTGAAGGTCTATAGTCTTTCAACGGTTGCTTGCTCTTTTTAATCTCGACACCATCGAAAACCTGATTCTTTAGCGACTTTAGCTCCCTTTCCAACGTCTCGATCCTCTCCTCTCGTGACAACGTCGGTCGCTCACTAACAGCGTTAAGCTGGAGTACTTCATGGATTAGCGCCTGTTGTGGAGTTGTTTCTGCCTCCGCTGCGGCCATACTATTGAGATTGCCCGTCGCTAAGTTCCCAGGGTTACGTCGGTGCCATTCATCAATTCGCCCCTGGAAGGTTCGGTGCTCAGGATATAGAGGGATGTTAGCGCCGGAGGGTAGGACTATTTTCCCGTCGGCGCCTCGGCGTGCTCTTCCTTGGCGCAGGTATTGTTCGAGGATAGCGCAGCGTCCGCGAGTCATCGTATGTCCTGCCTCACCACAGAAGTGACAAGGGCCGGATTGCATATTACCTCGTGGTGCATTAAGGCTAGTCGAGATTAACGTTTCCAATTTGCTCATAACGTTTGCGACAGCCGTGTTGACTGCGTTTTCCAGGTCCTCCTTCTTGACAAAACCTCCCTGATTGTTAGTTGCGCTAGGTGCGGGCGCCGCAACAGGTGGCGCCTTTCCTCCGTTATCAGTGCTAGAAGGTCGCTGGAAGGGGATGCCAGTATCCGTGCCTTTCAGTATCCATTTACCTGCTTCAAAGACATCTTCTATATCGTAGGGTTCCTCAGGATGGTGGTCGGACTTAAGAATTTCTAAGCGACGAGCTATACGAGTCCAAAGTCTTCTATATCGTAGGGTTCCTCAGGATGGTGGTCGGACTTAAGAATTTCTAAGCGACGAGCTATACGAGTCCAAAGTGATGTTGGAATGCCTTGTTGAAACAAGCGCCGTTCCTCGTTCCTGTAGAGTTTGCCATTCTGTACTAGCCATCTTGCAATTCGCTGGAAGTCTCGATAATAAGTAGATAGCGTGCCTAGTGTATAAATGCCCGTTGCGAAGGTATCTTCAGCGCCAGGGTACAGTTTAATGATCGCCTTTTTCCATTCCTCATAGGTAAACGACCTTGGCACTGCCTCTTGTGTTAATCCTTGAAACTCATCCAGTCCCGTCCAGGATTCCTGTCAGGGGACCCCTCATTCCTTTCTTCTTTCACTCCTTATTTCTTCACTCTCCTTTCATTCACTTCCTTATT
>JAMWFC010000052.1:271731-345126 GCA_027475525.1 Macrolepiota albuminosa | reverse complement strand
TATTCTAATACACTTTGGATCTCCCTCTGCCAGCTGTGTGACTGAGCCACAGCCTCTAGAGGTCGCCCTTACAATTCCGCGGTATCGTAGGAAACGTATCTGGCGGCGTATTCTTTCATTTGTGTGTTGTCGGTAACTCGGCAGTCACGTAATAAATATTCCAATTCTCGGAAATACTGTGTTAGCTCGCGAGGTTTTGTCTCGTCCCATTTTGGCGACAAGAAGTGGTTTCTTGGCGGCATACGCGGTGTGTTTGCCTGCTCCATACTAGCTGGCGTCGACGTCGTGGTGGGAATAGTAGTGTTAGTGGTAGTTTCGCTTGGCGTGGTTGTAGTCAGTACTGGCTCGGGTAATTCTGAGTCGCTAGGTTCTGGCGATAATGACCTAGACAGCTCTTCCAAAGGAGTAAGCGGTGTATGGTTTTCACCTGCTAAGTATTCGAACGGTCGGGAAAATGGGAAGAAGCTTTCAGCCAAGCTATCTGGAGCGGCTTCAAGCTCCTGATCTAAAGTCCGCCTCGGTAGCGCGCCTGGTAAGTGTGGTGACTCAGTTAAGGTTTGTTCAAATGCGCTCTCCAATAGGAGGCGGCGCTGTCGCTGGGCTCGAGTTTCCGGCGGAATTCTGCCTCAATAGAACCCCTCGCGGTGGGCTCCAAAATGATGACGCCAACTGTGGTTGGGTGCGCTGGACGTATACGCAGTACAACGCCATCTCCAGCACCTGGCGTACGGGTTTGTGAGGAGTCCCGGCAGGGTCCCGGTGTGCTCGAGCAGAGGTGATAGGGCGATGCGCTAGACGATAGCGCCTCGGATGCTACCTAGCAAGTGGTAAGTGTCGTAGTTTAGGAGAAGTTATAGAGAAAGAAACGAATAGCGCAGCGTAGCGTGCCCGTAGGTGGCACCGTAAACGACGAAGACAAGATAGACGAAGCTAGCGCCAAACTTGGTGGCAAAGTCAGGCAACGCTAGCGCGATTTGAACGCTAAGTGTAACTGGGTGCTCAAGAGGTTACGATTCGTTGTTATATACATGGCGAGTAGCTAGTTTTTATACTATGCACTACATTATTTCCAAAATAAGTCCATTGACGGCGCTACCAATTAGCGCCTCTCTTCGTGACTGTAGCTAACGGCCACCTGTCAACGGCGACCTGCAGCACATGGGTGACGGCGACCAACGGCGACTCTAAAACTACTTAGAAGTGGTACGAGTTTGCTCACTTTTTGATGTAATTTAATTGGCCATGCCATCCCGGGGTATGGTCGGGGAATCCTCGACAGACGCCGTGAGCGCTAATTCCGGCGCTAAACATTGTACCATCTTTTGATAGATTTAAATGTTGGGTCTGCGTGTATCCTGTCTCGTCGTCATTGATTCTTTTAGACTTCTGATTGAGGTGCCTCGGTGATTGACAGCGCCAATTGCTAACTCCTTCCAGTACTGATCGGGGTTTGGTCAGAGTCCCCTCCCGCCGTTATGCTAGCGCTATGAGTCCTGAGTCTTCTTGGTCTTCAAAGTAACTGAGTGGAGTGCGCTGAGGGGCTGATACTGGTGATTGAGATAAATGGATAAGTCTTGCCATAGAGCGCCCGTGCTAGGGCTGCTCTGTACCCAAGGCTGGTCACTAGAGCCTTTAGTGTGTCAAGTGTTGGTCGGCCTATAATGTCCCTTGATGCGCTCAGTCCGAGTAGAAGCCTATCAACGGTACTACGGGTACGCTCAGATTTCTATAACATTAATATTCGTCTGCTTATACTATTGAAGCCAGTATCATTTTCACAACCCCTGCGGCTGCCTCTGAAGCAGTTAGCAAACTTCATGCACACGTCTTCAAAGGATGCCTCCTTTCAGTGACCCTAAAGAAACATCTGGAAACATTGTCAAAGTCTGCCGTAAAGAAGCCTCTTAAAGATGATACTGGTGTCTGGAAGGGTCCTACTCCAAACCCTTCTAGCCATCTCATTGTACGGAATCTACCCTTCAACGCAACTGAACAGGACATTCGCGCCGCATTTTTACCCTATGGCCCCATATATTCAATACATATACCCAAGAAGCAGGACGTTACTGGCGGAAGTGAAGTTGAAGTCGAAGGCAAGGTGGAAGGTTCAAGCAAAATGAAGCCACTACGGATAAAAGGGTTCGCATTTGTTTGGATGTTGAGCAAGAAAGATGCGGAAAAAGCGCTCGA
Organism: Macrolepiota albuminosa; assembly: GCA_027475525.1. Classification (NCBI taxonomy): domain Eukaryota; kingdom Fungi; phylum Basidiomycota; class Agaricomycetes; order Agaricales; family Agaricaceae; genus Macrolepiota; species Macrolepiota albuminosa. Next base: position 342,936 of record JAMWFC010000052.1, on the reverse strand, counting down.
AGGCCGTAACGGCATGACCATCCGAGCGGGATCTGCAGAATCACTCGTGGCCGATAAACAAAAGAGAAAGAAGCAGCGGCAAGAGGAGACGAAGGCGAAATTGGCAGAGGCAAGCGGAGTGGAGGGTGCAGAGGGGGAAATGGAGGAACTTGTGCCTGAAGCTGAAATGGGAGAGAAACATGGGACGGCGATAGAACGAGTGATTGCTGTTGACTGGGCTCTAAGTAAAGACAGGTGGGAAGAAGAGAAGGCGAAGATGGAGGAGAATGCAGATGTCGAGATGGATGAAACTTCAGGATCTGTGGACAGTGATGAGGATAGTGATTGGAGCAGTGATGATGAAAGTGACAAGGAAGGGAGAGTGTCCACAGAGACAAAAACGGCTGTAACAGTGAGGGTGATGAAGAGGATGAGGACGGGAATGAGAACGAAAATCGAGAGGAACCTGTCAAACCATCACTTCCACCTCCAGAAGCTGGAACTACGGTATTCAATAATTGAAGAGCTCTTCAAGTAAAGCTGTGGATTGTCATAGTACGATTCACGGTCACGTGATGACAGACACACAGACGCCTAGTAGATACATACCTTTTTAGTTCTATTTACTTCATTATTCGGGTATGCTATCATGTTTACATTGTGTACAGTTCATAATATACAGCTTTCTACGCGTTGCGTTGCAATCCAGGTCATAGTAATACTATTTACAAAGATGGAGACTAAATACCATTTATCAATACCTATTCTTCATGGCACGAGCTCAAGATCTTCATCCTTGCTGACAACCATAACGTTAGTTGTGAGAGGGTGTCGAGTCCCACTGGGTGCGAGAGCAAACTATGAGAGAGGTTGAGCGAAAGTTTTAGCTGAAAAGAAATTTGAGAGTGAAGATACTGCTGGGCGTAAGAACTTACTCTTTCGTGTATCAAACAAGATCAGTCGTTGACGTCTAATATATTCCAAAAACACACATACGATGCCTCTCTCTCCATGGAAGCGAGCAGACCGCGACGTGTGTGGGAAAACTCCAAACAAGAGAACAGAGAATGTTGGTGTAGCTGAGTCCCGTCGGCTGAGGCATCTTTCTCCGTAAATGTGAGACTGGGTGTTTGCAGCTTGCGGGTATCCCAGATAGTGATAACGCTGTCCCCGAAGCATGCTATGCAATGTGGGTCAAACGAATCTGTAGCGATGCCTTGCACTTTGGAGGCAGCATTGAGCGTTACGGCTACAGGATTACGTAGATCGAAGAGGCGCAGCAAACGGTGAGAGATACCTGCAAGAAGCTGGGTGGTGGATTGTGGGAGGAATGACATGACTGAAACAGTTTCTGTGGACGCGTGTTGTTGAAGTACATGGCTGTCGGCCCCTCGGCCGATATAAGCTTGAGAGATGATAGGTTCCGGTCGTGGAGGGCGTTTCACCATATTATAGTTTGAGGATTGACCCAACGGTACTGAAAGTGCAGCTGACGCGGTGTATTGATGTCCCATATAATCAAACTGCAGTCCCCTGTACTTTGTCAAATCCTGATGCGAGATAGTTGGGGTCCACTGAGCAAAATGCCAAAGAATTGCAGGAACGTGAATTGCGCACAGTTAGAGAAATTCCTTGACAAACTGTTGCATCTCTGCAACACTCTAGACGCCTCTAGTCGAAGAAGCTTAATTCTTCCGTTCAAGTTTCTGACAGCTCCAAAGTCGTCGAGGATGGGATCTGGAGACCAAGCAAAACACTGCAGTTCTTGTCACGTAATGTGCGCAATGTATAATCCTCACTCACCTTTAAATGTTGCAAATCATGCTGCGAAGTAATCTGTCTGATTTCAGGTTGACTTGGATCCCAATCGTACAAGGTAATTTGCGATCTGCCACTGACAATGAACCTATTATTGCCTCTCGGTGCCAGAGCAACTTTTTGTCGTATTGAACCATGTCGCGTATCCCAAGTGTTAGCGCAAGGCGGACAGAGATTATTCAAGCAACAAGCAATTCAGGAAGAAAATTGAGGACATTACTGTTACAAACAAAGTATGAACATTGAGCATTGACAAATTCGGCTCTCCGACTTGACACTATTTGTCGTGTGCCACTAGTCTTCACAAGTATCTCAGTGTCTTCTACTCGTCACACATCACCCATTCTGAACGGATTCGAAAAGGCTCAACAGATTTTCATGCGGTTCAAAATGCCAGAGCGCACTGGACACACTGTATATGTGGACGAGAGCTCGGAATAACTTGCTCTCAAATGCCTCGATTTCACCCACGACGTTGAGTTGAGTATGTGATAGGTAGGTTTGGGGATGCCTGTGTTGTTCACGGGACTCTTTCTGGACATGTTATAGATGCTTTCATCCTCTGTAACTTCGTCTTACAACCTGTCAAGCTGTTGCTCTCTAATCTATTGTATTTTTTTCCGACTGCTGGCCCAACTCACATTGCATCGGGCTCAAAATGGGAGGGTGCACAAGAAACGGACTTGTGATGGCCGGCCTTACAGGTGTCAGAATGCCTCGTCTATTCCTGTGTAGCATCTTTCAAGTATATCGGTCTGTCTGTCTGTCTCACCAAAATACGTACAACGCAGTCCTGTTCATGCTAATAGGTACCAGAAGAAACCAGAAACCGGCAACAATTCACTCAAAATACGTATACCACATCAAGCTTCAGAGCTTGAGAAGAGGATTACACAGTTCATTACATAGAATCAATCGAATCAGTACGGAGGCAGCAAAACCATCTACGCAAATCCCAAGTCACTGTCTCTTTTGTTCTCTTCTGTGTTTTTCTTCTCGTTTAATACAGATTCCAACAGGGAAGTCAAACCAACCTCTTTCTGTATATCAGCCAAAAGCGCCATCTCATCCCTTGATGCATGGCTCCCAAAAACTAAATTCATCTCTTCCAAAGTCTTTCCCTTCGTCTCTGGAACAAAGAAATACATAAAGACGATTGAAAGGACGTTGATGACAGCGAATAGGATATATGTCCCAAAGCCACAACGATAGTATTGGCCCAGTTTGAAGTTGCACTGATTGCCGTTCCCTTCGCTCATGTCAACAGAGGGAAAATTTCAGATATCAATGTCCAGGATACAGGACCCGCCCCTTATGCAAAATTTGTCTGTGCTCACAAAGTCATACTTCATTGAAAACTGCCAAGGAGAACACATACGATGTAGATCCAAATGAAGGTGCAAACCTCCTACAGCATATTGTATAAATAACATCTAAGTATCGTTATCTTATGTGATCACGTGTGAGTGATGATGTTTGTTGGCTACTAATCTTGCTAGCTTTATCTGCTGCATGCCAAAAGGAAAGTTGTCAACTAAGGGCATCCGTCCAACATCTCGACATTTACGTGTATATGGTGAAGAAAAGGCATCAACCTCACGAAGTAAAGCCAAGTCACTAGGTCTCACTGGTCTAGAATATTACGTGTATATGGTGAAGAAAAGGCATCAACCTCACGAAGTAAAGCCAAGTCACTAGGTCTCACTGGTCTAGAATATTTTCGTCAAAGAGTTGAAAAACGCATTGAAAATGATCTTCGTGGCAAGTATATTTCTTAAAGCTTGCCACTCTTTATCTTAATCTGGAGAATTTCAGTACTAGATGAACAAGATAGGCTAACTTTGAACTCTATACGTGATATGCCTGAATATCAAGATTATGGGCAAAATGATAACAATACTACGGCCTTTCTCACATTGGACAATGTACTTGATGGTACTGCAAGGGTGGACTTAAGTCATGCAGGCAGTGAGCTTCAAGACTTACTGGAAGAAAATCTATCAAAAAAATCGTGAGTCATTCTCTATCATCGTTGTTTTTGCCTTTCATAGAATAAATTAGTAGAAGGCGGATTGATCACCGAACACGTAAAGATCGCACACTCAAACGTAACTTGGCTTTTGCTTCACAAATTGAGGGTATGACAGATGCATTTATGAGGTGGAGTGCGGCACTTGGAGTATCCAATAAGGGTGTTGCAGCTCCTCTAGATGACAACACATTAATCCAAGATGTTTGGCAAGTAAAAGTGGTTGATACTTATGGTGTGTTTCTCATATTCCTTCAAATTATTTAACCCTCATCAATTCAATTAGAAACTTATGACATGAATGTACCGCTTCTTTCCAATAGCCCCGGTGTGGCTGCATCACTCATTCTACAAGGACTTCTGCCCTCTGCCCCATATACTCCTACTGTGGCTTTCACAATACGCGCAGTTGAACTTTATCGTACCAACCATCTGCACTGCCCCCACATTTCAGTTCAAGCATTTGTGAAGAGTTTATGTGACCTGCATGGTGTACCATTCCGTACTAACTTGAGTCACCAGTTTTCTATTGCATACGATCAATATTTAGCCATTCGTGAGGCTGTTGATGCCAGGGTGCAGGCCTCACTCGATCGTGATGCACCGAATTGGAGACTTAAACATGCATGCCCTGCATGCACATATAAACTTGACGGGGAGGATCAACTCATATACGATATGCTGGTAACCATGGACGGAAATGATTCATTAAAGCGTGTTCTCCGACGTGAATCTGCTGCCTTTGATGAAAATGGCAAGGAACTACCTCCAATGTCCAAGGAACTCAAAGATGAGCGCACAGTAGGCGGTGACTATTACTTGACTACAGAAAGGGTTGACAAGTGGGCTAAAGAAGTACTCAAGGAGATGCTTCCGACTGGCACAGAGAATGTAAGTCTCTATTTGTTGTTCTACGATATTTTTGTTGACATTTTACAAGAAGAATAATGAAGAAAACCCATGTGCTGAGCGGTGGAAAAACATGATCGATGAGATGACAGCTCGAATGTGGGGTATTTTTGATGAGACAGGAATCTTTCTTGCTCTATGTCGCCATGGATTTGTGCTTCTGATTGCAGATATGATTCAGAGTGGTGAACTGTAAGTGTTAAATCTTTTATATTTTAGCTCTTGAAAAATTCAATAAAATAGCGCAAAATACCCACTAGCAATGGTTGAGATGCTACTTGATGCCTTTGGTGCTCGGATAGGTGCAGGATATGATATAGGCTGCAAGTTTGGTACTACACTTGACCACAGCCCTCTTGGTCCTCTTGCACGCAAACTTGAATTCAAGTCACTTGTCGGTAGCTTTCATGGACATGCGCACAACCGATTGTGCCAACTCTCATTTCTGGCCAAGTATGTTGTTGGTTTGGGCCTAGAGGACCTTGAAGGATGCAAGCGCTTTTTCTCCAAGTCTAATGCACTTGCTTCATCAACCCGTTATGCAAGTGTGTTTCATTGGAAACAGAAGATCTATGAATTTGCAAAACACATGGACAAAACTGAAACATATCAAAGCCTCAGTCAGTTTGGTCAGTTCTTTGCTCTTGCCGAAATGTTTCTGATATGTATTGGCAGGTAATTTCCTTGTCAATAATTATAAACAAGCTCTTGAACTTCTTCATGGTCAAGAAGCTTTGAAAAAGCAAATGGCAGACAAGAACATTACTGACTGCGGAGTATTTGAACAGTGGCTGAGGGAAGAGCATGAATATTTGCGAGGCCTTTCTCGGGAGCCCATACAAGAGACACTTGAAATGGAATATTACCAGAAACTTGTCAATCTCAATGCAAGCAAGTAAGTTGTCTGCCTACTTTGTGATACAATTCAAGAACAAGAAGCAGGAAAAAGTTGGATGATGCATCGGCAGTCTGGGACATCATTACTCCTCAAAACTACAATGCACGCAATTACACTATATCAAAAGAGACTGAGCGCCGCCACGCTTTGGAGAATTTTGAAAAGGATCTCAAAATTGTGCATGATTTGGAGCTGAGGCTTGGGATAACAGAGCGATGGACACCCACAAGCACTGAATGGGCTCAGACTGCAGAAATGGCCTCCAAGCGTTGATATCAACAATGCTTGGACAAACTTGAGGCCTTGATTGTCTCTCGAATGTTCGAGCTCACAAAAATGAATATGTCTCAGACAGGTAAGTTCTTATCAAATGAATCAAGCATTATAGCAATGACCATATAACATAGGCTACAAGTTACGCAAACATATTGGAAATGCTCTCAAGACACGATCTCAGGCTATTCGCACAGCACTTGAACAGTACAATATAGCTGCTGTAACCCTCTGTCCGCCCTGCCCACAGCTGTCATGGGACGTTGTTGTTGAATATGCTTTTCTCTCTGACTTTGACTTACTTTCTGACACTCGCCAAGACATTCGTGAACGTCCTTGGTCCACTCCAGCAGCACGAATCCTTATGGACAAATACTTCAAGATAGAACGAGCCCATGAAGAAATCAAACGCCTTAATGTTGAGATACGGCGCTTCATCACTTACATGCGAGATGAGGAAGCATACCTCAAAGAGAAAGAAGATTCGATCATGAGCATCAACAGTGATCTTGCTCACCAAATTACCCTACAACGCGAACGCCTCAAAAATTTCAATGCACAGCACAGGCAGAGGCTTCAGAGGCTAGCCACTCTATCTGGATTTACTGGGACTCTTCAGCCTGGAACAAGCAAAGAAAACATTTTCCGCAATGCCAATTTTGAAGGACAAGGAGAAGATGGTATGGAAATTGACGACAGGGAGGATGAGAGAAGTTGGGGCAGTCAGATCAACAATGACGGCGAGGAAAGTGATGATGAGGATAGTGATGATGAAGCTGTGCTCGCAGAGATGGTGCATCGAGTGGTACAAATTTCTTCTGATATCTAATTGCTTGTATGAGATTCACTTAGTCGTATTGACTGCCTTTTTTCCAAGTTTTCGGAGTCATTTTGAGGTAATACATGAGCTCGCTGTTGGCAACAGTGACAGTGATAGTTGAATCAGTGCCATCAATGATGACAAATTACAGACAGCCGCTTGGCAAACATTCAATCTTAGCCAACTGCAAAGAAAAAAAATTTATTCTGATTTTTCCGAGATTTTTATATACATTTTGAAGGTATGGTCGAGCTCGCTGTGATGAACAATGGTGGGAGGGGCGCAATGATGGGCAGGACACCTGCTGATGTCAGCTAAGTGACGTGCTGATGGGTATTGATGGCAACGCCCGGATGCAAGGAATGATGAGCCGTGTGATGGGCCATCAATAATGGGACAGCCACATCTAATCTTAGCCGACTGCAAAGAAAAAAAATTTATTCTGATTTTTCCGAGATTTTTATATACATTTTGAAGGTATGGTTGAGCTCGCTGTGATGAACGCTGGTGGGAGGGGCGCAATGATGGGCGGGACACCTGCTGATGTCAGCTAAGCGACGTGCTGATGGGTATTGATGGCAACGCCCGGATGCGAGGAATGATGGGCTGTGTGATGGGCCGTGTGAAAACTAAAGTCAATGGCAATTAATGTATGTTTATTCATGGAAGCAGATAGATCTTAGAACAACCTCTACTTATGTGAAAACTAAAGTCAATGGCAATTAATGTATGTTTATTCATGGAAGCAGATAGATCTTAGAACAACCTCTACTTAGAGGTGGAGATACCAAACTATATCCACCTCTAATATGAGGGGATATGCGGGTATCACAGGTGGAGGACAGGAAATAGGCCTAAGGGCAACGACCAGATTGGAGTATGATGATTCTCATGCCAAAAATAGAACCGCCAGATTTCCGATCCCATAGGCCTAAGGGCAACGACCAGATTGGAGTATGATGATTCTCATGCCAAAAATAGAACCGCCAGATTTCCGATCCCTGTCCAACCGTACCTTCAAACCAACCTCCAAACCTCTCCACTTCATAGAGATGGAAGGAAATAGGGAGGCAGACTACAGTTTGTTGGAGGGCGAGGGAGAACGAGAACGAGAGGAAGAAGAAGAAGAAGAAGATAACAAACAACACAGGCTGCCATTGGTTGGTACAGCGAGGAACACACACCACGGGAGGTTAAGGCATCCCGCGTACGAGTAGGCACCAGAAGAACATGAGCTTACGAGAAAACCCCAACAAGCCATCCGCATAATCCTCTTCATGATTCAACTGACTTACATGCCACACAAAATATGCGAGGAAAATTGACGCAGCATTATAGCGCAACGATGATATATTCGTGTATAGTAAACAATAAAGTTATAAACTGGAGTCAATGTCGAGAGATATAAGTATAAGTAATATGATGACATAAGGTAAACAGCGCACCTGGAGTCAATGTCGAGAGACCTCTGCAGTTGATCGGAATTCAAGGAATAGCGTCGAACCGGTCACACGGTGACCTTCGTGTATTGGCAAGACCTACGTGTATAACCTTGACTAAGGCGAGAAGCGACTGCTGGCTATGTTTATAATTACAGGGTGAGGAGGGAGGGTTGACGAAAAGGAGACTAAAGAATAGTTAAACTAATTGAGAATAAAAACCCTGAAATGTAATTATGAGTGAGAAGTTGATGCGACCTTCCCATTGCATACTTACTTCAGCTATTTCATTGAATGCGCAGAGAGAAGAAAACCGATGGGTCTGAAATAACTGAAGTGATGAGTGAGCAAGGCTCACTGAGAGGATGTGGCATGCGGTTTCACCAATGAAGTGCAACAATAAAAAGAAATATATGAGGAGAAAAGTGTGTCGCAATGGCTGTAGACATGATTTTTGGTGAGACCAATCTGGATATGTGAGAAAGCGGCATTGCGCTCACCTGGGCAGGCACTGGGGAAGGAGATGGGTGGAGGAGAATGCTGCCCAGGATGTCTGAGACCATATGCCATACTGATCCCAGCTCAGCATCTGCCAGACCCTGGCACCAAAACCAGTATTGATATGTCTGCCTCACTTGAGGCAGACAAAAAGAATACAAAAAGTCCCAAAATACCCTAAGAACTGCTAAAAACTGTAAGCATAAAAGAGTTGAAAACTGTAGACTCAGAACAAACTCACCAAAAAGAACCAATCCCAACCCACGAAGTGGCAACAAACCAGCCAACAAAGAGCAGTAAATGCGTAGTCAAGAATAAGCAATCAAGCTTTGATGAGGCAGCAACAGCCAGTAGGTGGCTGTGTTTGGCAAGGACAAGATCTCGGCAATAGTCCTGAGATCAGCTCCCATCAAACGCATCCACCAATCCATCATCCCAACACCCTAAACTTGTTGTGTTCCCTGCCCATAGCATCTCACCATGACCAGCCACATACCCAAGACCAAAGGATTGAGTGAGGGAATTAGGGAAGAAATGAAGAAGCCAAGGATATAAGAGTGGGGGAGGATGGTTTAGCTGGAGAAGAGGTAGACAAACCATTAGCCAGATGGCAGCTCTGGTAACTGAGCAACTGGGGCCCAGACTGGGTACCACTCTGTTCTGAGCGATCAGGTGTGCAAATGAGGGCAAACCAATGACTAAAACATGAGGAGTACATGGTGGTCCATGCATCAGAAGAATAGATATAAAAGGGGAGGAATCATGGGGGAGTCAGGCAAGCAATTGCATTGCCACAGCTTGGAATCCCCAGGGAGCAGATATCTTAGGCCTATGAGCATTACAGTAGCTTCAGGCTTTTAGTAATAATACTTTATTGACTCAATTTTGAGTGCACTATGCAACATTCTCAATAAATCAATTAAAACTTATAACACTTTATTACAACGTGTGCATGCGTGTAACTTAACCCCCCAGAACTTTGTAAACTGAGGTTTTATATTTTAAAATCTAAGTCTTGTTCAATTTTACTTGGACAACTTCAAAATAAAATAAAAAAACTTACATTTTGCATCAGTATCAGCTTTTTGTCAAGAGAGGCAAAGGTGAGGGTGCATCTGGAAGGTTCCTTGTCATGCAGAGGCCTCCAAAAACACTTTCACACCTGCGGTGCTTGCCTTTACGCTGACCTCTGCAGTTGATCAGAATTCAAGGAATAGTGTTGAACTGGTCACACAATCATGTGACCTTCATGTATTGGTGAGACCTACATGTATTGTCATGAGCCACACCTACGCCACCCCGACCCCCCAGTAAGTCCTGCCTGGAACCCCTCCTTTGAACCCAACCCCCCCAGCGCGTCCCCGGAACACATCAGAACAAGACCGACTAGATCCGATGCCACCCCGACCAAGACTGACCCAGCCCAACCCAATGCTCAACCCCCGGATAAGGCCTGAAGCCCCACCAACACGCCATGTGCCCCGGACGCCGTCCCAAACCTCGATCGATCATGCCAGGGGCCGCCCCCCACTAGACGCCGCCCTCCTGGTGCCATTCCCGAACCCAGGCAATACACCGCAACCCATCTACGCCCCCCGGGACCACACGACCGCAGAGGACTGATACCCAGACAATACACCACACGGGATGCACCACATGGAGGGGGGGTACGAACCTTGCCCAGGTGGCCCGGAGCTCACCCGGCACCTGGTACTTAACCTGCAGCTCGTAGTACATTACGGTAGTCTTGATATTGCCATAAACTCGTCTCTATACTCTCTTGTCTATTTTGTACTTATCTCAATCTATCTGCCTTTTTCTCTCAAGTCTCTCGGCCCTCTAAAGTCTCACTTCAATTCTAACTCGGTCTCCCGGTCTCAGTCTCTTTTTCCGATCACCCCTCCTCTCCTCTGCCCTAGCAAGGCTCCGCCCACTCCTGCCCCGTATCCCGGACTTAGTCCGGGATCCTGCTCCACCTCTTCCTACGAACTCTGGCGCTCCATAGCCACTCCACACCTCACCCAAAACTCCGGAGCTCACCCTCCGTTACCCAGAGACTCTCCGTAGACTTCGAGTCTGCCTAGTAAGGACCCGCTTGCCCCTGGAGGCCTCTGTCGTCAGCGAAACCTGACATGTATAACCTTGACTAAGGCAAGAAGTGACTGCTGGCTAAAGAAGGAGCTGAGAAGGAGTGAGGTGGGGTGGTGGAGGTGAAATGAGATGTTGCAGGAGCTAAGCTGATGGATGGATTAATGTTGACAAGAAAATATAGTGTGCAAGGCCATGAATAGAATGTTTATTGTTTGTGATTAATAGCAGTGAGATATAGAGCTGCCCATATGCAGGAATTATCCCTTAAATATGTCCTTCAAGCTTTCAAAGTCCAACAACCTATTGCCATGATGATGTCTTCTGAGAGGCCCAAGGAGGCATAATGAGTAGTGCTGCCTGCTCTGACAGAATGTCCTCCATAAGATTTTCCAAGGAATGAGAAGAGTTTAGCATCAAACCATGCCCAAGTTGGAATGGATCCATTGTCAGGGGACTCCTCATTCCTTTCTTCTTTCACTCTTTATTTCTTCACTCTCCTTTCATTCACTTCCTTATTTCTTCTATCATTCTCTCATTTTGCTGTTACTACTTTTTCAACACTATCTGTTAGTACTATTCTCAATCTTTGAGGTGCTCTGGTTCTTTAGCTATCACTCAGACAAGTGTGGGCCCTTCAGCACCGCTCCAGGCTGCTTAGATAAGCTGGAGTTTGCCTTTCTGACTTCTAAAGTCCGGAGTTTTCCTCCCTTGTTTGCACACTTGTTTGGTTAGTCAATTTTCGAGTTTTTAAGGTTTTGTTGTACTGTACAGTTGTTTCCCATGCTTCAGAGGCCCCAGAAGCGTCCAACCTGGCATAGGAAATCCCCAGACTTGTTCTCTTTGGATCTCCCTCTGCCAGGTGAGTAGCTACCTTGATATTGTCAGTATATATTCTAATACACTTTGGATCTCCCTCTGCTAGCTGTGTGACTGAGCCACAGCCTCTAGAGGTCGCCCTTACATCCATTGTGTCACAGAAATAGTGCAAATTTTGTGCTGTGAATTGCATCACATTTAATCATATATTCATGTAGCAGAAGTATGGGATTGGCGATCTTGTGATGGGTGAACATGACCTGAGAATCTATAAAGAACTGGTCAGTCTTATAATAAGGTAGATGATATGATGCATAGCCTTCTGAAAAGAAAAGAGAAGATCACTGTAATCATGCTCTGAGTGTGTCCGACAGAACCGTACAGCCAAAAGGCAGAATAACTGAATAGATATCTATTCAGCTATGACACACTATATATGTAGCATATGGGGATGCTGTAAGCCAGGCTTACACCCTCACCCCCTCTGGACCATGACCCCTCCAGCCAGAACTAGCCCCAATCCTGGGTTCCCGGAGTTTCTCTGTGGGTTACCAGAGGTGCAGGGCACACATATCGCTACCCCAAGGGTACAATCCCTTGCAACTGAGCTCCATTCAACCCCACAGTAACCATGGCCGGCACAGCACAGCACAGTAGACAGTTTTGCCATGGGCTGGGATTGAACTCTCAGCCAGATCTATTCAGTTAATGTAATCATGCTCTGAGTGGATATCTATTCAGCTATGACACACTATATATGTAGCATATAGGGATGCTGTAAGCCAGGCTTACAATCACTTAATAATCTTCCTCCAGTCTAAAGCTGCTTTAGACTTAATCACCAACTCTTCTGATTGATGGCATTGTCAGAGGATTCCTCATTTCTTCCTTCCTTCACTCCTTATCTTTTCACTCTCCTTTCATTCATTCTCTTATTTCTTCTGATATTATTTCATTTTACTGTTTTTATTCTTTCAACACTATCTGTTAGTACTATTCTCAGCCCTTGAGGTGCTCTGGTTCTTTAGCTACCATTCAGACAAGTGTGGGCCCCTCAGCACCACTTTCAGACTGCTTACATAAGCCAGAGTTTGCCAGAGTTTGCCCCTTATTTGTGCAATTGTTTGTATAGGCAATATTTGAGTTTTTAAGGTTTTGTTGTACTGTACAGTTGTTTTCCATGCTTCAGAGGCCCCAGAAGCATCCAACCTGGCATAGGGAATCTCTAGACTTGTTCTCTTTAGATCTTCCTCTGCCAGATGAGTAGCTATCATGATATTGTCAGTATATATTCTAATACACTTTGGATCTCCCTCTGCCAGCTGTCCTCTGCCAGATGAGTAGCTATCATGATATTGTCAGTATATATTCTAATACACTTTGGATCTCCCTCTGCCAGCTGTGTGACTGAGCCACAGCCTTTAGAGGTATATTGTCAGTATATATTCTAATACACTTTGGATCTCCCTCTGCCAGCTGTGTGACTGAGCCACAGCCTTTAGAGGTTGCTCTTACAGGCATGTATAAAATGCACATAACAAGATTGTTGTGAAAAGGAGTTCATCAAAGCAGTTATTTTTTCTTGCATGTGTTACAAAATGTGAAAGATAATAGAGACAAAGTGGGAGTTTTTGATGAACTGGATCTGCTTGAATTTTCTTGGAACCTGTAATTGCTGCTTTTACTAAAGAATGAGATCTGTCTATGTCAAAGTCAGGATAAATGTTTTGTAAATAATGTTCTGCTCCAGACAGATATTTTGGGCCTGAGGCAATATATCTTGACATGAATGTGATGTATTTAGATAGTATTTGTAAGGGTAGGGTCCAATGGCAGACCATGAGAAGAGCAGAAATAAATGTAGTCTTGTGCACCTGTGGCATAGCAGGAGGCAGTAGATTTTTCTATTGATTCAGCTTGCACTTGAAGTGTCCAGGCATTAAGATCGGCACTGGACATTGGTTGGTGAATCACCCAACAGAATGATTTGCTAAGAGCATTTAAAAGGACTTGTTCTATTGCACTGGCAAGGAGTCTCTGGGAGGCTCAAAGTCATGGAAGTGATGATGATGATCATCAAAAAGAAGGTGAGAAAGGAGATCAGCACATGTATTGTCCTTACCTGCTATATGACACACATGTAAATCCATCCTGATTTTGATTATGATTCCAGCCACTGTCTTGATGACAGAGTTATGCATGTCCTCAGATGCACCTAAGGAATTGAAAACCACCACTGCATCTAGGCTGTCTGTGAATACTAAGAGTCTTTTTGGAGGATGGTTGAAGAAAGCAATATGGTGAACTGCAGAGAGGATTGCTGCCAGTTTAAGGAAAAAGATATCCACTTTTGGCTTTGATTCATCTAGGTTGAGCTGATATACATAGTCGTTCTCTGCATAGACAAATGCTAGAGCAAATTTTAAACTTGCATTAGTCCACAATACAAAGTCAGCAGATGAGTCATTCCAATGAGTTGTGTCAAGGAATCTGATTCCAACTACAACGTCCCCATGGCAAAATGTTAAAAAGCCAATTAAGATGGCCAGTGAGACATTGCCAAACCCAGAGTGGAGGGCGATAGTTTGGGGTTTAGATGAACATGTCAATTTTTTCAATAATGTTGTCAATTGAGTTTTTAGTGAGAAATATGCTTTTCTGATTGATATCAATTTAAAAACTAATGATCTTAAGGCACTCACCAAATTCCTGCTTCTTTTCTTCCCAGGGGCAGCCTATGGCATTCCAAAAAATGAGTAACTGAGCCTGATGCTTTGGCTTATAGTGGCCCTTGTAGATAACAAGGTCCAAAGCCACATCCCAAGAAAAGAAGTCATTCATGAAGTCATAAAGGTCTGGCATGTCCAACTTTATGATTTCAATCCAGCATATTAGATCAGTGACAGCACACCAACAACGTGGCAAGGCCCAATTACTAAATACTAGCCAGTGAATAATTTGCCACAGTCCATCAACCTTAACCACTTGACGTAACTGCTATAAAAGATGAGCAGGCAAGTTGAGAAAGGCACTGGATACATCAGATTTCCAAGTTAGAAGGTGTATATCAGAGTACCATCATTTTGCATTGTATAGTGCTTGACCAAAGGTTTGCATATCATCATATTTGACTTTTGCATCAACTTTCAAAATACTATTATTCAGGCCAGATATTGTATGATCCATGACCACTCTGGCCTTACCTCATTGCCAAACTACAAACAGAGGAGACAATGTCATGCCTAGAAGAAAATTATTAATATTGAGCAGATTGGACCACCTTTTTGCCTTTATTTCTTTTCCTTGAAAGACTCTTATCACATCAAGGTCTATAACCTCTGTCAAGTAGTTATCAAGTGAGTCTTCCTCTTTTTTCTTCCAGTCTCCACCATCAAAAGGCCAGAACCCTTCTTGGAGGCTCCTCATGACTAATGACACAAAAGGCTGATTAAGATGATCCCAGAGCATCAATTCAAACCTATCAACATTGAATGGCATTTTGACTTGGATATGGCCTTCCATGGCCTTGAAAGTTGATTGAATTTTAGTATCTTCTAGAAGGTGAGCTGGTGGAGAGGATAAAGGAAGTGCAGTTTTGGTAGCACAAGCTAAAAATGACATTTGGGACAAAGCTGCTGAGCTATTCTATACAAATCCTCATCAGAAGTGTGGGTAACTTTGAGAAACATCTTTTTGAGATCTCTTGCTTCTGACTAAAAGAGAGATTGTTTCTCCATTCTTCTCCTCATCAACTCTATGCATCAGCTCTGCCTATTGCCTTATAAGCTTGGTGTCTTGCTCTGAGTTTTGCATGGCATTTATTATTATTCTTGGCTCTGTGCTTGCTGCCACACTCACAGCAAACATTGTGCTTACAGCAATTCATACACAGGTCTGTATTACAGTAACCCAAATTCCAATTCTGGCAAACTGTCATGGCCTGCTTTTTGTTTAGGACAAAGCATGAAAAAGCAGCATGCTTGACTCCCACCACTGGAACTGCTGCAGCCAAGAGGCCAAGGAGATGTGATAAAAGAGGGATATGCAATTCATTTGGATCATCCAGCCTAAAAAGATTGCATGCATATCTGCCTTATGTCTCAGAGTCAAAATGAATTGCAATAGGTGCTGCATTCTGAAAAGAGCAGAAAAAATCAATGATTCTGCACCTATACAAAACAAGCTCTGCTTTTCTATGAGGATAGAAGACAAGTATTGCCACTATCCAAGCATCAAATGCATGTGACCAATCAGACTTAGACAGTATAGGATGACGTGCTATAGCCTGATTCTTCCTGACAATTGAAAAGCCAACAGCGAATTCTTAGGTTTGTCATTGTGATCATACTCTTTGTCAAGGGTAGCATACAGCTTCTCAAAATCAACATAGTGGTCAAGAATGATAAGTCTTCAAATCGACCTCGATATCAGATCTCTGAGCTTTTTGAGCTAAGCCATGTTAATAAGTGAGTCAATGACTCTCTCTTTTCCATACTTCTGATGAAGATCCCAGATCTTAACCAAATGAGGATCAACCATTGATTGATCTTGCAAACATGCGAGATGAGATGCTATATGGGAATTGCTTTGGAATTATAAACTGTGCCTTGAGCAGACATGTTAACTCTTTGTTCAGAAGACAGTGAGGACACTTGATTCAGCAATGCTGCTCAAGTGGCCATCTCAACCGCTTGACTATATGCAGCAATTGAAGAAAGGTTGATATGATTTGAGAAAGTTGCACTTTGTTTGAATCCTAGAGAGTGCAAGGCTGGCTCAGGGGCTGCAATTAAAGTATATGGATGTGAAGAGCTAGGTGCAGCCCTAGATTTTGACTAATATATTTCAAGCCTGTGTTGAGCTGCATTGACAAAGTCTTCAGCTTTGTCAGGCCTAAATCCCAATGCACAAAGTGATTGTACAAGCTTAGCAATAGTGAGCTTCTCTTTGACTGTCTTGTCAACAAGCTTTTGTGCTGCTTTGGATTTTGATCTGACAGCTTCAAGTGCTTGACTTTGAGAAGAAGGACAGGACTCAGGTACTTGGAAAGCATGTTCAGGTATTTGATGGGTGTGGTGACAACACATCTTACAGCAACAAGATTGAATATTCTCAGAGAGCATAGAAAGAAATGATGATGATGTGTAGTGAGTAAAATTGACAAAAAGGAGACTAAAGAATAGTTAAATTAATTGAGAATAAAAACCCTGAAATGTAATTATGAATGAGAGGTTGACGCGACCTTCCTATTGCATACTTACTTCAGCTATTTCATTGAATGTGCAGAGAGAAGAAAATTAATGGGTCTAAAATAGCTGAAGTGATGAGTGAGTGAGGCTTACTGAGAGGATGTGGCATGCAGTCTCACCAATGAAGTGCAACAATAAAAGAAATATATGAGGAGAAAAGTATGTTGCAATGGCTATAGGCATGATTTTTGGTGAAATCAATCTGGATATGTGAGAGAGTAGCATTGCACTCACCTGGGCAGGCACTGGAGAAGGATATGGGCAGAGGAGAATGCTGTCCAGGATATCTGAGACCATACGCTAATGACGTCAATTGTGGTTGGATGTGCTGGATGTATATGCAGTACAACACTGTCTCCAGTGCCTGGCATATGTAGTTGTGAGGAGTCCTGACAAGGTCCTGGTGTGCTCAAGCAGAAGTAATAGAACAGTGCACTAGATGATAGTGCCTTGGGTGCTATTTAGCAAATGGTAAGTGCTGTAGCTTAAGCAAAGATAAAGAGAAAAAGACTAGTAGCGCAGCATAATGTGCCCATAAGTGGCACCATAAACAACAAAGATGAGATAGACTAAGCTAGCACCTAACTTAGTGACAAAGTCAGGCAGAGCTAGTGCAATTTGAATGCCAAGTGTAACTGGATGCTCAAGAGGTTATGATTTGTTGTTATGTACATGTGAAGTAGCTATCTTATATACTATGTGCTATTGTATTTTCCAAGATAAGTCCATCTGCGGCGCTACCTCTTAGCACTTCTCCTTGTAGTTCCCTCTAACAATGACCTGTCAACAGTGACCCATTGCATATGGATGACAGCAACCAACGGCATTATGACTCACAGTGACCAATGGCAACTCTAAATTGTCTTAGAATTATATGGGTCTGCTTACTCTTAATATAATTCTAATTGGCCAGGCTGTTCTGGGGTATGGTTGGAAAATTCTCAACAGATGCCATAAGCACTAATGTTGGCGCTACTCATTGTATCAATTCCTGATAGGTCCAGATGTCCCATCATTAATTCTTTTAGGCTTCTGATTGAGGTGCCTTGTCAAATGGCAGCACTTACTGCTGACCTCTTCTGGAAGTGATCAGGGTTTGGTCAGAGTCCACCTCCTGTTGTTGTGTTAGCGCTATATGTTCTGAGCCTCCTTGGTCCTTGAAATAGATGAATGGAGTGTGCTGAAGGACTGGTAACTGGTAATTAGGGTAAATGGATAAGTCCTGCAATAAAGCGACAGAGCTTGAGCTGCTCTGTACCCAAACTGGTTGCTAGAGTTTTCAGTATGTTAAGTGTCAGTCAACCTATAATGTCCCTTGATGTGCTCAGTCTGAGTAGAAGCCTATCAATGCCATACTGATCCTGGCTTGGCATCTGCCAGACCCTGACACCAAAATCAGTATCGGCTTTTGGTCAAGAGAGGCAAAGGTGAGGGTGCATCTGGAAGATTCCTTGTTATGCAGAGGCCTTCAAAAATGCTTTCACACCTTTGGTGCTTGTCTTTATGCCAATGACATGACTCCAGGTCTCTACAGAGTATTTATAGCCATAAATATAATATGTTATGTCATAACAAGATAATAAATATGTCACAATAAAATAAAAGTGAAACATACCTCTTTGCATAGGCCATCATTCTTGGTCTTTTGTTTGCTGGTACCTTTGCAACTGGTGGTATTAGCATTCATGCCTCTAGTGCTGCCAGCCTTCTCTGCCCATTTTTTATTCCTCCTCACCATAGTTCTGTGACTAGGATAATGTTGAATTTATCTACAAATGTGTTCAGCATTGTGTGATACACTGTATTGCTGTGATTTGTGTTTAGCTGAGCAATTCAGATTGGTTTGGTCTTCATGAGGACTATATATTATTGGGCATCTGTCTCCCCATGTATTCTATCTCTTTTACTTCCATTTTGTCCCATCTCTCCAGTTCTTGGCCATTGAGTAGGTTCTCCAGGGCCATGCTCCAGTTTGCATCCTTCTCTGCATATGTGGTCTTTTTGTTGCTGGAGTTGGTTTTCATGGCATTTTTGTCTTCTTTTTCTTTATGTACATTCATGTGGTCACTATTTTCTATATTCTTTTTACCAGTTCCTTCTGTTCCTCTGTTGATTTCTGCTTCAGTCTTCCTCTTGGTAGTCTTTTTCTTCTTGAGCATGCCACCTCTTGCATCTACATAGTCTTTTTCTCTTGTTATTATTTGATGTCTTCTCTTGGAGCAGTTCTTTTTGGTTGCCATGTGGTTTCCTTCACAGTTGACACACCTTCTTTCCCTCTTTTTCTTCTGTTGGTCTTTTTTGTCCTTTACCTCTTCTTCATCAGACATCTGTTGGTCTTCTACCTTGTCATAGTCTTTTCACTGTGTCCTGCTGCACATATACAACACCTTGTTTCATTTCTGCACCATGATATGTGGTGTTTGATTGCTCAGCACTTGCTGCATTGGAGCACTGGGAGTCTGTCCACATGGTATATGATCTCACAAAAATTTATTCATATTTTGTTCCAATCAATGCTTGTGCATCTTCCTCCTTTACAAATTTGAGTACAATTGATGAATGTTCCTTTTCTTGTAGGTTTGCTTCCACTCTCATCCATCTAGGATTGCCCATCAGTATAACATGAGATATAATTGGATTGAACCTTTTAATCTCCTCTCTCAGATCCTCTGGTGTGTTGAGGCCTCTCTGTCCATCTCTGTGAGCATGTCAATAGAGTTCGTCGGTATTCCAAAAATGTCAATGAAGTCTTTGGCATGTCACCTCAGTTCCTCACCCTTCTGGTCTTCTCACATCATTATAATTAAGTTCTGGTTGTGGTTGTAATGTGCCGATGCCACCCGCAGGTGTTTGGTGTTTTACAATTGAGCAAGTCGGTTGTTTATCAGGTTTGCTAGTTTGCACAAGTTCAAGTAGTTCAAGTCTATCTTCTCACCCCTCAGTACAACTATAAGGCATGCTAAATGGTACTGATCCTTTGGTGACCTTGGTGTGTATTGCTGGCATTGGAATGGTGATTTGGCTTCAGTCAGATTCACTTTCATGGGCCGGTATGTCAAGCCCATCACCGTAACTGTCTTCATGCTCTGTACTTCCAGAGGTTGGGTCTGGTTGTTTTTAGCCTTCATTTGTTCTGCATCTTGGCACTTTACCAGGCTGCCTACTGCCTTGGCCAAGTCATTCACAGTGGGCCGCAGTTCCGTGTGGTTTCCTGTAACACACGCAAGGTAACAGCATTATTGCTTTCCATGTATTTCTCACCTGCGTCCACCGGCTTCCTTGTTACTTCGCATGCTGCCTCTAATGCGCGTGTTCTCCAGACATGATGATCAGAGAAATGCCTCAGCTCTCTGCGGAGGTTTACGAGTTGGTTTACAACTATTGCCTCTGCTTCAGCTATTGTCGTCTGCTCTTCCATCTCTGGGTCCGTTTGGACGTCCATTGCCGTTTCTGTGTGCTTACTTTGTCTCGTGGGCGTTCTTTGTTCTTGTTCAACTTGTTGTCCGAAAACATTCGCGTCTCGTTTTCGTCGTCCAAGAACCAGTCTCGCTGGTGAGTTCATGTCTGGTTCTGGGTCTCTTGGGTGCCCATTTTGGCCCCCTTTCTGTTTCTTTGTAACGTTTTCGCTGTACATTTGCACTGCGGTCTCCTCTCCTGTCTCCCTTATAGACCGTGGGAATTTCCCGGTCTAATGGTAGTATCCGATCAAGGAAGCGTTAATACACTGAATGATGAATGAATGCCGTTCGTGTATGGCTGATCTTCTCATCGGAAATTTATATTTATTGGCATGGTACATGTTCGTTGATGCTACTTAAAGGTCCTTAACTGTTTCAGAGGGCGTCCTTTGCTCCGTCACAATGGTCCATCTTTCGAACAATGCTGAACATGTCGTCGACGAGGAAACTGCTCTCTTAGCTTCATCTCGAAAAAATCGCAAGCCGACTCCCCTACCATGGCTCCAAATATCCATCGTTCTCCTTCTTCAAATTACTGAACCTATAACAAGCCTATCAATATACCCCTACATCAATCAGGCATGAGCGTTACTTCTTCATTGAATTCTAGTTAAAGCTTTCAATGATAGTTAGTCAGTGAACTCGACATTACAGGCGGGGAAAAGCGCAAGGTCGGCTATTACGCTGGTCTCATTGTGCGGACTGAATTTGGAACTTGGGTGACATTCTGTTGACTGCCCTATTTGCTTTAGGAGTCCCTTTTCTTTATAACTGAGGCCATGACAGTTCTCCAATGGAGTCGAGTTTCAGACCATCTCGGTCGAAAGCCAATTTTACTAACGGGACTTTTTGGACTCACTGCGTCCATGCTAAGTTTTGGTCTTTCAAAAACATTTTGGGGATTGGTAATCAGGTGAGTCACTCTTCCCACCTGGTGATCTAGGAAGTAATCCTTTCCCTTCCTAGCCGATGCCTTTGCGGACTTTTGAACGGAAACATTGGTATTGATCTCCTTCCGCCTACTCGAATATTTCGTTTGATTCTCTGACTCTGGTTTCACTGTCAGGCGTCATTAAAAGCGTCATGGGAGAGTTGACTGACTCAACCAACCGTGCGGAGGGTTTTGCATTCATGCCAGTGGTTTGGGCTACTGGCGTGACACTGGGGTGGGTATTCTGAATAACAAATCAAAGTTCCGTTACCTTAAGAGTCTGAAAAACCTGTACAGACCGTTAATGGGAGGTGTCCTGTCCAGACCAGCAGAGCGCTTCCCTTCCATCTTTGGAGGAACATTCTGGAAAGAATATCCCTATTTTCTCCCTTGCCTGGCTACTTCTGTTTTTGTCTTCATTGCGTTCACTATCACCCTGATTTTTTTCAAAGAGGTACTGTCTTTAATGATCTGTCGTTTCCGGTGATCCTACGAGTCCTGTCTAGACTGCTCCAGACAAGTGTGGACAACACTCGCGCATCAGCGGAACCAGAACCACACAATTCGAGGCATCTTCCTACAATGATCCCATACCTTTGAGGGATGTCTTTGTCTATCCCGTCATTCTTTCTGTCTCGAACTACATGAGTCTTTCATTCCTCAATATCTCACTTAATGCTCTGCTACCTCTTTTCCTAGCAATGCCCCTCGCTGTCGGTGGCCTAGGTTTTGATCCAGTCACCATTGGATATATCATGGGAGTTTATGGGATATGCACAGGCTTGTTTCAGGCTTTCTACTTCTCCCGTATCATCCGATATTTTGGAGAACGAAACATTTTTGTTGCCGGGATTGCGTGTTTTCTGCCAATCTTTGCGATATTCCCTGTAATCAGTCTTACTGCTCAAAGTCATGGGGTCACGGTCTTTACATGGGTGTGTATCGCACTAGTAGTTCTGTTGATGTCCTTTCTGGACATGAGTTTCGGTGCGATTTCGTAGTTCATGCTTAACAGTGTGTCAGCTCATTTCTTTCGGCCTTTGGTTTCCCCAGGCTCCATCTTCATGTTTATCACGGCTTCCACTCCAAGCAAGCGCACTCTCGGGGCTACGAATGGGCTGTCGCAGACAGCTGTCTCGACCGTACGCGCCATAGGACCGGCTATGACTACTTCATTATTTGCAGCATCTGCAGAACATAACCTCCTGTGGGGATTTGCAGTATATGTAATCCTCTTCGTGTTTGCGTGTCTCGCTATCTTCCTTGCCCTCTGCTTGCCTCATAAAGTGTGGCAGGAGGCTGATAGCTGACTGTTACCTACATCGCTACAACTTCGATCTTCACCTTTTTTTTTATTACCGTAACAATTGGCTTAATTTACCTACAACAGGCAAATATGTTGAGCGAAGACTTATCTGACTCTCCACACCGGCATGCGTCACATCACGAGTACACGATATATATCTATTTCCATTTTCGGTTCTCTCTCTCTTGGTGGCTCTGCGATCGGTATTTGCTAGTCTTCGCTAGCAAACCTTATTTATTTTTACTTACCTATCTTGGATACACAGTAAGCCACCCTCAGTCGAACAACATTATATTGTGTGACTGAGGACTCATCTGTATTCGTCTAAAAAATAATATTGGGTTTACACAGTCTCGATACTGAGTGAGGCCTGATATATAAGTACGGCAGATGAAACTGAGTAAGCAGGTTTGGTACGGACGTTCTACGTTTCAGCTTTCTTTGTTGACCTAAGATGTCCTTAGCCATAGGCAAAGTGCCGTTTGTAAAACTGTCGATCAGGCAGCTCTACGAAAATGTAAGGAGCACGGGCGTAGACTGAAGCGAAGATGCAACTACTGGGTAAAGATACACAAGTAATGGATATAGTCCACAACTCGGCTGCGAAATTGTAGTTATGATTGCCCTAACGTGTATTGACAACATTATTTTTATATATACAGCTTTATCAGTGCAAGCGAATACGTGGGAAGCGAAATTTTAGCAGAGCGCAAGTTCAGCTGAACAAGTTTACGGCACGTAAATTCGAGCTTCCAATTGAGCTCTCAAGAAACGTGGTCAGGTCATCAAGTCATCAAGCAAAGATCTTGAGACGAAGCAATGAAATAATAAGACCAAGATATACATGCAGTTTGTATTGTAAATAAGAAAAAGAGAATGTAAGGAGGAGTAACAAGAAAAATAGGATAAGTCTGAGAAAATATGTTGTAAGCCCGCCAAATTTGTGGAGTAAAGGAGACAGAATAAAGGAGAATCAGGGATTTGAAACAGAAAGGAAAAGTCGACGAGGATGGGGGTCTTGATCAACCGGAACTCGGGATGGGACCTAGTGTCACGAGGCCCGTTGTAACGGCCGTGACCTATTTCTCTATTCAACCCTTACTTTCGTTGCTCACTGCTCTGCTGGCTGGTCATTGCACGATTTGGGGTGGGGTTTTCAAGGTCAGTCTCCCTTCCTCTACAGTTTTCGACAAGTGCTTACAGTTTTTGTCTGCCTCGAACCTGAGGCAGACATCAAATCATGGGTGACGTGGTCCAGCCCGGAAGTGGGACGCTACAACACGTATGAGGACGGGCGTACTCAAGACCCTCCAGGTCGCGTAAAAGGAGTAGGAATTATCAGACATGCTGGGATAACCCCAGCAAATTCGTCACCCCAAATCCGAAAATAATAGCTTCCTCATCTGTGGCTCTATCCTTGCATTCCCCATCGACAATGGGGTCTGCGGAACGTCAACCACAACGCGTGGGCAGCATGAAGAACGCCCTCCTCCGCCCTCATTGCGAAGTCTTCCGTAACCAGGCACGTTCCAAGTCCCCTCGTGAAGAAAATTACCAGGTGTCGAGTCGCAGACGCTAATCCCAAGGTTTTGAGCTCCCTGTCTATGGCAAGAAAAAAATGCACTTGCCTGGCTACTTCTGCTTCACTCTCTACCGACCCCCTAGTTGGCGGCATCGAAGATATGGCCTTCGGCGCAGGATTCCTGGAATGGCCAACCCTCTCCGCTCCCCAGCACTTTTGGTATGATCTACCTCGTGATTATTCTTACAGTTATCCCCCCTACCGTGTGTTCCCATCTCTGGAGCTATATAAACTATTACGATGTATTCGATACTTGGTTCTTCCCAATCCTAGGACTTGTAGCACTTCTCTCGATTGCATGAACTTTGAATTACTGTGTGAAAACGTTACGCATGCTGTTCCCATCAGAGAACTAGTTCACCAATCATGACGATTATAAACAATTTTGTGACAAAAACTCGAAACTCGGCGAGTGCGCACTGCCTTACTCAAGGACTGCCTTGACAGCAAAGTCACATGGTCAGTTAAATCGGCCACGAACAGCATTTGCTCTGTTATATCCGAGATACTACAGTGACCACTGACCAACGCGAAAGCCTTGGAATGTCACTCACCACTTCAAGAGGGTAAACTTGGCATATTTGGGGTATGTAGTCGGTTCAAATCTTTACCTAGATGTAATGTGAGCGATGTCCTGAACTTATTTCTAATAGGTTGGGCAAAGAAGAGCGACACGCCTAGAAGAAGTTCAGAATCCAAGCCATGACCGGAACTTATCAATCTTGAACAACGCAATACGGACAATTGCTCTTGTCAGCAGCATAGTACCTTCGTCGATAGTTCAGGGAGTGCTGTCAAGTGTTGCAGGAATCCTCAGTATTGCCAAAGTATAGCCATGGAACACGCCATCGAATTCAATTTTACATCTTCCTCAGAATACCATCGCCAATCGTGATGACTTCAAGGAGATTGTCGAGACATGTCAGATGATCGGCCTTGTTGTTTGGCGGGCTACCTCCCAAACCCCCGAACATCAGCTTGACGACACTTCCCGTCGTGCACTAATTGAGCTCAAGAGGTGGGACATTATCCCTTACTATTATTAGCCAAATTACATCTCAAGTTCTGGACGTAATCAGTTCGCTGGACGCCATTCAAGGTGCAGCGAAAGCAAAGGCCGAAAAGAATCTAGTGTCAAAGATCTTTCACGTTACAATTAACCAGGAGACCATTGCGAAAATGAAGGATGAGTTGAACCGTTTTCTAACCCTTTTTAACGTGAGTTATACTTGGTTTACTTCCTTACTGGAATGTGAAGCATTTATCCAGACTCGACTTAACATGTCAACAAATATGAAACTTGACACACTCCTGGCTGAGTTTCGTGCATCAGTGAACTTCATTTCTCAGACGTATGCACCGACAAATGTACACGAAGATTGGGCTCATTTATTTTGTAGGGATTCTGGGGAACCTGATATACTACCCAGTCGGCCAGGGGTCTTTTTCGGCAGGGACAATCTTGTCCAGAGTATTACTCAGTCTCTCCTTGATTGCCGCAAAGTTGCCCTTATTGGCCCAGGAGGCATCGGGAAAAGTACCATCGCCCGCGCAGTTATAAATGACGAAACGATTGCCTCCAGGTTCCAAGGTCGAAGGTATTTTGTCCGGTTCGACGATATGGACGCAGGCCAGGTGAATTTCGGAACATTCCTTGACCGCATTGCAAGAACATTTGGATTGGCGACATCGGTCAACGCTCACAATCTGATATTGAAAGCAATTTCAACATTGAACACACTCCTTGTCCTTGACAATGCTGAAACCTTCTTGGATGCCCCTGTTGATGCTGGATGAATTGCAGATGTTATTGATGACTTCGGCGTGAGGCCCAATGTTGCCATCCGCATTACCACACGCACAACCGTACTGCCTGCAAACCTTGACTGGGTTAGATTACAGGTCCCTGTGCTTGAAGAGAGCGCTGCGTGTGAAGCTTTTCAAGCATACTACCCTTCCATTGAAACGTCAATTCTTACTAAACTACTCTATGCGGGTGGTTGAATACCACCCTCTCTCAATCAATCTACTTGCCTAAGCAGCAGTTCAGAACGATTGGTCGCCTCAGCGGCTTGCTACTGTATGGGATCATCAACGTGCAGCTCTACTCGAGACTGGGGATGGAAAATCTCAAAGTGTTGCTATAACAATTGAGACGTCTCTCAATTCTCCCTCCTTCACCAAACTTGGCGACATGGTTTGTCATCTCTTGCACCTCATTGCGTTCCTTCCTCAAGGAATTAGCAATACACGTCTTGTTGCCATTTTTCCTGGGGTGTCAACCATTGAAACCTGTGCAGGTGCTTTGTGCAAGCAGTCCATTGCA
Source organism: Macrolepiota albuminosa (assembly GCA_027475525.1). NCBI lineage: Eukaryota > Fungi > Basidiomycota > Agaricomycetes > Agaricales > Agaricaceae > Macrolepiota > Macrolepiota albuminosa. Next base: position 316,514 of record JAMWFC010000052.1, on the reverse strand, counting down.
TACCGAAATGGTGACTTCATCACTCTTCTTGCTCCCATACACCTTTACATATTGGATCGCCATAAATATACCTCAATGAATCCATTGTTGAAAGGATTAAGGAGATATTATGCCACCCATATTCTAAAGTCCGCAAATTGTTCTTGCAGAAGACGTGAACATAGAACATGTCCTTAATCATTTGCTCCAGGACACTGGTGGGAACATGAAAACAATTCTTAATGTATCGGAAACTACAGAATGTTTTTGAATGTCCTCTACACATATCGACAACACCCGGTTTCTCTGTGCCCCGCTATAATTGCTCTGGATGTGCATATTACTGTGTCGTGCATGAATTTCCACATGGCAGTCCCAATTTTAAAAAAACCTCAAAGTATCATAAAAAGCAAGTCTACTTGTCTACTTTGGATTTCTGCACTTTTGAATTTGCTTGGACAAATAGAAGAAGCTGAAACTGTACATGTACAAGTACTGGCACTCACTCTTGAATCTAGGGATTTGGATCAGCTCATTTGAGTTGACTATTGGCTCACTTCATTTTATTTCCATCAAGGTGATTTATGGACTGCAGAGAAATTACTTTGAATACTTGTTCAGACTTGACCCAACAACAAAGGCTGCAGTCAAACTCGAGATAATTACAATCAATATACTCAAAGAAAGTCTTGGTGCAATACAAAGCTACTTCAAATTTCTGTCCACACTTAAGCAAAAATGTATTCAACTCAATCTCTCTTACACAAATATCATTGCAGGATATCTTGAGCTGCACAAGGGTCACTTAGATGTTGCACAACTTTTTTTCAAGGAAGTACAGGCAAGCAATGATTGGACATGGTTCATTTTGCTGGCCAATCTGGCTGATCAACAAGGCAACTATGAAAAGTCAAACACATTACAGGCACAGTTGCTTGAATTGATCAAACTGGATTTAATAAGTTGGGCCATCATTGAAAAGTTTACTTGCTGCAGACTTGGCAAAAGAGGGTGACATGGAGCATGCTTGGGAATTAATCCTTCCTCTCTTTAAGCACACTGCCAAATATAACAATGCAGACATCCTATTCCTGCATCACTTGGCTGGAATGGTTGAACTAGCAGATGGGAACTTTGATAAAGCTAGGAATTACTTCCATGAAACAATTGAGCCCAGTATATCCTTTTCAGACTTAGTCCTCCATGCCTGCTCATGAGTCCATTTATATATTTTTACATATGAATCTAGTTACTCATTACTACCTGTAGACAAGTAAGGCCTCATCAAAGTGAACATTAAGAACAAGATTTACCTCCTGCTCTCTATACATAAAGAATGCATACTTATTGCACAGGAGTGCACAAAGCATGACCATAAAACAGAGCTCATCATCAAGCATCTTGAAAGTGTAGCCAGGTTTTACAGTCCCATCTAAGTTGAATCTGAGTAGTGGCCTAAGGAAATGAATATGCTGCATGGTGCCTTTCACTCACATGCACAGTTGTATGAAAGTCTCATTTTCTTGCAATTGTATATTGAAAATATCACTGAGTAAATTGAAGCAAGCATTCAGTGCTGATTTTGAGAAGATCTCACAAAGCTTTGTCCACATGAGTGATGGCTTATTGTGGATTGCATCCACATGAATCTTGTTACCTTTGTCCAGCCATTGGTATATTTCACCAGCTGTGTGATCACTCCAGAGGAGATACGAGTTCCAGGCTGCGATCAACATGGGATTGCTTGGTTCAAGAAGAGGGGGAACTTCTTCACCAGTGACTATCCGTGCACCTCCCACCAACATTAATCGGCCAAACATGGCCTTTTCCCATTCAGTATATTTTATAATGCCGAGTTTTTCCATCGGCGATCGTGTTGCGTGGGTGGGATCATCCATGATAGGCGAGCGAGTCAATTATGGCAAGCACAGGAAAAGCTGAGGGTACAATTGATGAGTGAGGTGTGGGGAATTTTATATCGCTGCTACATCTGTGTACGGAGCGGTATTACTTATGTCTTCGGTGTGAGTCTGTGGGGCTGGGGCCCATAACCTGTTGCAGCTAGTTGTGTGCAGCGGGAGCGGAATCACACCTCAGCGGCAGGAGACGGCCTAGTGTCGTCGTGCTTCAGAATGAAGGAAACGACGACACTCGGGAGTGAAAATAATATTTCGGTCACGTGCGCTGAGGCCACTCATGTATCAGTAGGCGTTCAACAAACTCCTGCTATCTTCTACAGGTAAATAATAAACTCAGTCAACTACATTACTGTGAGTGACAGTCCTGATTGCAGCAAGGACATGTGGCGCTTTCTACAGGTTTATCTATCCTACACTGTACTTTTCCCTGTCTTATCATACGCAGACCAAAATTCATCACTCAGGGATTCCTACAATGCAGTAGTAGCTCTTGAAAATAGCATGCCGCATACATAGCTCGATTGAATACATTGTAGTTGTACTACTGCCCGGACAGAGCGCCAACACTGTCCCAGAAACTGAATCACAAAATACATCAATAATAGATGTCACATAATCAGAAACGGCTTACCTGCATCGCTGTAATAAGGAGCTAGACGTTTTAATGGGTTCGACAACAGGTGTGCCGGCCGCAGTTCTGTTAAAGATCATTTCCGTTAACCCTTCGGCCCAGATACTCCATTGAGGTGTTATGGTAGGTTCCGGCTTGATATTGGGGTCAAGCGACATCGCAAAGTCAAGAAAAGAGTGCGAAAAGGCCGTGTCAAAATCAGGGTTACTAAATGGAGGAACCCCAGGACTGTAGACAAGATGAAATTTATTGATTACAGAGAAGGAAGATCACGTACAATGGGAAGTAATATACAACATCATCTCCATGGTGAGCCGGCGGAATGGCAAACTGTCCCTGAACATTTTCTAAGTCAAGCGTGAAAACTCAGGGAAGAAAAATAAACTCGCCTTGAATGACGTATTCTTGAATGCATTCAGGAGGAAGTACGTTGGGCATATAAAGATGGCTGGTAAAAAGATGAGGGGCAACATGGTACGAGGACAAAGAATGAGAACAATCACCTTCGCCCTGGATGGCATTCACCTGATCAATAGGAGCGCCTAGATCTGCATACTGGGATGTAGCCATCGCTATCTCCTGTGGGCCGAACTTGGGAAATAACTGGCTAACATATTCTGGGGTCGTGACTGTATCAGCCGTATTTTGATTTACAAAGATAAAGCCTTCAAATGTATTTGTGACTGCAAGCAAAACCTCCTAAATAGATATGAGGTTCTGATGGTAGACAAAAAGATCGGATAGGCACACCCCGTTGACTTTGTGTTCCTTCATAGCCTGAGTTGGTCGCTGTGTGATGAAGGACCCGTCGACAACAGGAACAAAGATGAAGGTTCCAAAAAATGCACTAGTTGAAAGGTTTACATTGATAGTTTGCAATGTCGTGGGGTCGCTGGCTCGCAGGCAGGCCAGAGTGTCTGCTGCCGATGTGCAACTGGATTGTGTGAGGAACTTCAGATGAACGCACTAATTTGAAGCTTTACCTCGCTTGAGAGACTACCTCGTTATAAAGTGTCTGAGAAGGATTTAGATCGAATCACAGTGTAGCCCATAAGTATAAGGACCAACTTGAGGAATAATATCGTCAAAGGCATACTGTGAGGGCAGGAAGGTCGAACTCGTAATGGCTGCCCGAAAAAGAGGAGGAGATGTCTTCCCGTCATGCGCGATTACATGCTGAAGAACTGAGCCAGCACCTAGGAAAAAATAATAGATTTATATTCATGAGATGAGAATAGCCATTCGCAAACAAGCAGGTACTTCACCAGCGGATTCACCCCAAATTGCGACTTGAGCTGGATCACCACCAAATTTAGCGATCTAAGAAAGATGAGACCTACACCTTCAACCGAAAAAGAGAAATAAATCTTACATTCGTTTGGACCCACTGCAACGCAAACTCTTGATCCACTGGCCAGGTACTTCATCAATAACTTCAGTACAGAAAGAGATAGAAACACACATAACCCTGCGTTCAGGACGCCTTCAGACTTGACCTCTTTTCCTGCTAAGAAACCATAGACACCCAGTCGGTACTGTATCACGACAGCGACCACACCACCATTGGCTTCACGGATGAGGTCTTCTCCAGAAAAACCCGCCGCGCTACCCGCTTGGTAACCACCACTTGATTTTATATAAGAAACATGAAAAGTTGAGTAGCTTGATCAGTACCCGTGGATCCAAACCACCACAGGCTTCGCTTTCGTATCTGCGCCCGGCATTTGAGGAGTAAACACGCTGAAAGACTTATTTCCGAATCGACTCTTTGAAAAATGGAAGAAAAACTGCGCACTTCAAGAAAAGACAATCCTCAGAAGTCGCTTCAGTGGCTCTCGCCGCCAAATCATGAGGTTGAGGATTTGTTGGAGAAATACCATCACCCGCGGAGGGGCATCCAGGGGGCTCGACATTGGCTTGTATAATGCCCTGCACAGTGTCCGGGGTCCTTGGAGGTTGCCAGCGTTGACTTCCTGTCCACACGACTCATAGTTGATTTCCTCAAATGCATTGGACAAACAATACTACCTGTTGGTGGAGCAGCATAGCGGATACCAAGAAAGCGGGTATCTCCCGTTGTAGTATTCAAGGTGCCTTGATAACTTGCATATCCCAGGTCTACGACCTGAGCTGAAGTCAAAACGACAGCGAGGGGAGACAAGATCGCAAGGGTACTGAAGATCATGTAAGTTGGTTTATTCCTCGGACCTTTCCACATAGTCTGACAGATTTTATACGAAACGTCATCAGGAAGTTTTTTAAATTTGGTCCTTGATATCACATCGTGAGTGTGGACAGGCCTGGGATTGAGGTTGATTATGTAAAGCTATCGAAGACAGGCCGGCGGGAAAACGAGAGCTATCTGACATTTTCATTGCCGGTAGAACAATAGAAAGAAGACCTAAGGTGGGAGCAGATGGAGAAGGATGGAAAATTTATGCAAGGTCAATCAGAATCAGGTGGTTCTGCTGAAAGAACAATGTTGAGCGATTCCTGCCCAGCGCTTTCGCATAGCACCTCTCAAAAGAGGTGATCCTCTCATGAACTCGACCAGAAAAGCAATGCTCTGGAAGATCACTCGGCGATAGATTTAGTCCAGTTGAACACTACCACCACTCTGTCAACATAAATCATGTAGCGTTCCGAACAGGTTTCTATCTTCAGGAGTGATGATACCGAGGAAGTTACGAAATCAAGTATCAAAACGATGAGTACTCGGACTGACAAAAACTGAGTACTCCTTCGGCTTTATTGTTCTGGTGTGAATTAACGTTTCGTAAATAACACGAGCTTACCAGTGCCTTCTCATGCTCTACGAACACGGAACGATCGTCCTACATTCATCACGGTCATGTGGGCAAGTACTTCCGGATGTCAAGTTCCAGAAGTTATTTTCAACTTTCGTTCCCACTAGAGCTCAATTGCTCGGCCAAACATGCTGGCCTTGAAAGTCATGATGACTGAAAACGGAATAAACAACAAACTCAAGCAACTCAGTGCAGCATTGGAGAGCAAAGGCTGTTTGTATGCTACACAACTTTGTTTTTCGTCACATAGGAATGAATAGAATGTTGGTACATCAAACTGCAATGATTGGGTAAGTGTGGAAGGAAATATTGCCTGAGGCACTGCTGACAGCCAAATGTGTTTCCTTTGGAAAAAGTGATTGGGAAACCTGTCACCCAGTTTTTAAATGAATTTTCTTTAGAAAATATATAAGCAGTTTCTCTTAGAAAAATTAGGAGATTAAATTCATATTTTCCAACTATTTTCAAAGTAAGAATGATAAATTTTTTCAAGCCTTTTTTGCAAAAAAAATTAATGGAAAACATAATAATATTACTATTGAGGTTTCTGTGAGATAAAGAACAACTTTTTTGAAACAGAAATGTAAACCTTTGATATTCCTTTGTATGTTTTTCTTGGAAAAATTTATTATTTTACCTCAGGAAACAACAAACAAAACTGAAAAAATATTTTCCATGGAAACCACAGACAATGATATATTATAGAAGTTCCTAAGCAAAAAAAAACACAGATCAACTGGACAGCAAGTAGCTCAGGGAGTCAATTATCAAGTTGACTAAACTCTTGTGTCAATATCAAAATTTTGACTCAAAGTCGACCAGCAACTTAGTGATTGACTCCCTAAGCTACTTGCTGTCTAGTTGATCTGTGTTTCTTTGCTTAAAAACTTCTATAATATATCTTTGTCTGTGATTTCCACAGGAAATATTTTTGAGATGTCTTTTATTGTTTCTTGAGGTCAAATAATATATTTTCCAAGAAAAACATACAAAGAGATAGTTCAAAGGTGTACATCACTGTTTTTAAGAAAAAAGTTGTTTTTATCTCACAGAAACCTCAATGGTAATATTATTATATTTTTTATTATATTTCTTGCAAAAAAGGCTTGCAAAAGTTATTAATTTTAATTTGAAAATAGTTGGCACATATAAATCTAATTTCCTGATTTTTCCCAAGAGATACTGCCCACATATCTTCTAGAGAAAATTCATTTGGAAACTGAGTGACATGTTTCTCAATGCTTTTAAAAAAAAAACAATTAGCCACTGGCAGAGGTGCATTCAGCCAATATAACATGATGTGACATTTCAAGATCTAGAATAGATCAAGGTTTTTCTGTGCAGCAGACTACTGTCATGTACCAGAAAGTGCAAATTCCAGCCATTCTTTTTCTGTAGGCTTGTAAGGTTTTTCTGTGCAGCAGACTACTGTCATGTACCAGAAAGTGCAAATTCCAGCCATTCTTTTTCTGTAGGCTTGTCTTCTGCATGTATAGCTTTGGAACTTTCAGAACATTTCAAAATACTTCTTAGCTAGAAATTTATAATTTTTATAAGAGAATCATTGTTGCACAAGTTGTGTTAGCTGATGACTAAGTGAGAGGTACCAAAATGGCTGGAAAGTACAAAATCCATCATACTGGATCACAGTCCAGATTCAAATTCTGCTTGTGCTGAATATTGTCATTTATTTTATCATGCACAATAATAGGACTCTACACAGGCTAAGTGCACCAATAGTAGAGCACAGCAGCACAGCATAGGCTCGGAATACCTTGATACACACAATTCAACCATTTCAGGCAATATCTGACAGCCAAACATGGCAAGAAACGAATCCAATTATTGATAGTACTGGCAGCAGTTGAAATTACAAGTGGCAGATGGCATAAATAACTCAGTAAGTGATGCATCTAACCAACAGCAGTACTTATAGTCTGGAATGATGGAGTTTCTCTGTGACTGACAGCTTGGCATTTCACCTTGGTGCCTGACATTGCTTAGTGCCTTTACTGACTTGGATAGACAGCAAGCTTGTAAACTTCTTGATATATAGTTTAATGCATGGCATCTATTGATATTCCTTCAAGTTTACTGCTTTTTGGCAATGCTTAGCCACTTGGCAATGATGAAGTCACTTTAGTATAAATACTTATTATTTTGTCAGTAGTCAAATAACCAAGCTTAGAACCCCTCAAGTCTCCTCAGTTCACCTTACAGTTCTGTAGTATAGTACACTATGTGTGTCTTTGCTACATAGCTTTAGTTAGTATAATTATATTATAATTAATATAATATATATATACATTATTCTGTACATAATAGTACCTACTTTACCTGCTTTATAAGCCACTTATTTTTGTTTTACACTACATAGTCAATAGACTGAACTGATCTGATTCTGTGCAGTGTGAACTCTAGGCTCTTCAAATACTGTAACTTCCATTACATTTTTTTGAATCTTCTAGCTAGGATCTATTGCCTAGTCACCAATGTCAAATGTAGAGTTCATTGACAGAACTCTAACAGCTTCTCAAGCTTTGCACACAGCCACACTGTGCAAATTTCAAACAAGAGATAACAATGAGTAACCCGATTCCTATGGTCACCACAGACAGTGGGTGCAATGCCCATGAATTGCAAGATAATTCAGCAAAAAGCCAAGGCACTCAGCTGTCAGGGTTGGGCCATGGACAGCCTAAGATTTGAGATTGGGATCAAAGTTCTGACCCTACCAAGCTAGAGGCAGAGGCACAGAGAGTGATACATCAGCCAACAAAGGCCAACAGTGGCTGCAAGACAAGATGCCAGGAGGATTAACTCTTCCAATCACTCAGTTGCCAGGAGGACTTTGATGGTCTAGTTGATTGACATCCAAGAGTCCTCTGGATGAGGCTAGACAGCCAGTAGGCACAGTAGCTGCCTCTTCAGCTGCTGACTTGTTGGCATAGACAGGTATATATATGCCCCTGAACTGTACTAGTGGGACTAGACAAGCTGGAGAAGGCACAGCCACCATAAGGATGGTAGAAGCTCATATCAAGGAGGTGCCAGAGGAGGCTGTTGCCCCTGAAGCTGAGCCAATGGAACATCAATTTCTACAGCATCTTGGCAGAGACAAAGCCAAAGAGTCTGAGTACCCCTCTGAAGAGTACATGAATTTGTTGACTGATGACAATGCTGGAGCTGAAGATTAGCAGTTGAAAACTGCTTACATCATTTGACTGCATATATTCTGGGATCTACACCAGAGGTGACAAAGTTCACTACTCAAGCACAACTAGAGTGCTATGCTGCATTGCATATATGTAGTAGCACTTAGTCAACAAGGACTTCTGTATTCAGTATGCAATATACTGATTTAATTGTCCATGTTCTAGTATTAGAACTACAGATGTATTTGCAGTGCAAGGCTGCAAGACAATTGGGGGTATCAATCTCCTGGAGCCAAATGTCCAAGGAATGTTTAGCATGTTGTAGTCAAGATGTAGGAGTGGAGCTAGTTGAGGCACTAGCTAAGGTGCAGGAGGTGCCTGATGCAAATCTGATGAGTACTTTTCATACTCTAGCAGCCCAAGCGTGGCATGAGAAGCCTCCTTACATGCATGTTCAAGATACTAGGGCAGACCATCATAGTTTGGATGGCCAAGACAGCACAGCTTGCAAATTAAAAAGTGAGGCATCTATGATGCCTTGTGTGCCACTATATAGCATATCAACACATGCACAACAGCAACCTTAGGACTAAGGGGCACTCCTTGTATTCGAAGGCACTAAGCTCATTGATAACATGCATTATTGGTTCATTGCTCAGGCCCTGGAGAATGCTTCTCCAGACTCAGTTCTTTGCAATGATCATGACTGAGACTTCCCTGATTGAGCTAGTGCCACAAGACCTGATGTCCCTAGTTGATATTAGGGCAAGCACCCTAGATTGACAACCCAAGGGGAGGGTAACTATCCTCCTAGCTGAGAAGTAACTGAACATCTCCAACAGAGTAGAAGGGAAAAATCATTGCTCCAGGCTGCTGACCTAGTGACCAGATCTTCTGGTCAGCATGAAGCTATACAAATGCATTGTGAAACCATGCACAATCATCTCCATCAAGTAGTCAATGATGCACTAAGAGTAACCTTATGGTTACTAGATAGTGTAAAGCTGTATAAAGCAGACAGTAGGCACATCTGGGTATACTTGTAGCATAGTGTGCTATCTAGCCACAACCATGTAGCTTTTAGTTAGCAGAATTAGTTAAAATTATACATATTTATTATAATATAATTTTATTTACATCATTATAAATAGTACTTACATGCTGCTTAATAAGCAGCTTACTTTTTGTTTATACTACATAGTCAATAGACTGGACTGGTCTGATTCTGTGCAGTGTGAACTTTAAGCTTTCACAAAAACCATAACTTCATTACAATACTCCAGAGTGCCAAAGTTCAGTGACTTGGAGGACTGGGTAATAGATGTTTATTACCATCTTTACATGTGCTTATATGGCAGAGACCATATGGAGAGAGAACAAATCTTTGTTCTATCAGAGTTCTTGGCCAGAGAGGCCATGAGCTGGTTTCAACAAGCAGTGCTGCACATGAACAGGGTTCAGTATGATTGGACTTTTCAGGGAATCCTCACTGGACTGTACAATTGATTCATACATCCTTCAATACTGCAAGATGCATGGGAGGACTTCCAGTATGCCAAGTATACCAAGAAATTAGGTGTACAAGAGTTCTACAATACCTTAAATAACCATGTCAAAACATGGTGGTGCATCCAGATGGGTACACCATGCTCAAAACATTTTTGGATGGCATACCAGCAGACATGCACTGCAAAACATGGTGGTGCATCCAGATGGGTACACCATGCTCAAAACATTTTTGGATGGCATACCAGCAGACATGCACTGCTATTTGATACATGAAGACAGATTGTCCCCAGAGGTCAATAATGTAGAAGAATTTGTGGCTTATGCTATTTGATATGAGCAGCATAGTAGTCAGAAGGGAGGGAGCAGGCATGCTGCTCCTGTGTCAATGCCATTGCAAAGCCAATGAATAGGAACTTTCCTGGCTAAAAAGGATGACCTAGATTGGGATTGTGACTGCACTTCTGCTACTTCTAATCCCTTATCAGCTTTTCTCCTTTTTTCTCCAGCTCTAGAGATGCAGGACTTTGTTGTAATAATGATATATATTATTGTCCTTGTCACCTAGCTTCATTTGATTAAAAGTTTCTGTGCAAGTGGTACTCTTTTGGTGCTCAAACAAAAAGATCCTTGTAATGAAGCTATTCTGGGGAAGTCCTACATTTTCTGCAATATCTATCAAATACTCCAGTTTGGGAGAGTTTTCTTTAAAGTTTTGCCTGGAAATGCAGAGCATATTGTGATTATAAATTTATGGAGTGTAGATAGCTGCAAAGAAATCTGAAAAACCTGTGTATAAATGACCTGAAGTATGATATTATACATTTTCCTTCTCAGAACTGTCTGTGTTCATTTTCTTAACATTTTTCTTTGATGCAAAGGAATCAAGGTTGAGTATATATGACCTCTTGCACTGTATAGCCTTTCATGTCATGTGATAGTATCTTTTATATGTTTATATGATATTGCAACATGTCTGAGTGTGCCTAGGACATGATGACTTCCTGACATGGATAAACACTGAAAAGCGCTCTCCAACCACAGGGGTCATCATTTGTATCTACATAAAAAATCAACTTTAAATAGGAAGCAAATAGACACAAATTGGACAATTATTTATGACTTCAGTGAGGACAAAGAAAAGCAGGGGTGCAAGGGATTCTGAAAACAGGGAGGTCGCTGAGACAATATGTGATACACCATCAAGTTGATTTTTGGATAGTTCATGAGAAAGTCGATTGGACTTTGGTTGTACACGTTGAGATGGTGACCGTGTAATAAGAATAGTCTCGTCCTTAATCATAGAGAACATATGATGACGTCCTGATTGTTTCTGTACCAAAAAAAACAGATACTCCCAATACTTATTGCTTTTGGTCACGGAGATTATGTGGAAGAAGAGTAGCCATGGCCATTGATGATAAAGAAATCATCACAAGGACAGCATACACAAAGTATCCCCCAATCAATCGTTTCTGAATAGAGAGAGAGAATAACGAAGACGCAAATGTTGGCGCTAGGGTCCGTACTATGGAACCGGTCATCTGTGACAATCCAATGACAGCTCCAATAGATGCTCGGCCAGGCACCGCATCCAGGACAAACATTTGAGTACAACCTAGTCGTGAATGATGAATCATTCATTCATTACTCATGAACACAGCCTGGAGTGGAAGGAATCTTACTTACTGTACGTCAAGAACACGAATGAAAAAGAGACTAGTTGAAAAGCCAGCAGGACCCAAACTCTATAGTCCACTGTTCCCGTTTGTTTTGCGAAAATGCTTGTAAATGGGAATACCAAAAAAGTCGCGGCGGAGCAACCAAAACAGAAGACACATAGCCTGTGAGGTCCAAGCCAATGGAACAATCTCGGAAACATCACAACCTGAAATACTGCATTCAGGAGGCCCCATGTGCCCATCGTCATGCCAATAATGTAGGGATCGAATCCCAAGCCACCCAATGAGATAGAAGTTGATAGCATTAGTGGAAACAACACTCCAAAGCTCTGATCGATAAAGGCAATGAACCCAACAGACGCCAAGGCGATGAGAAGACGGGGAGTAAGAAGAGAACGAAACGGTAGAGGCTTGAGATCGGCAGGATTCATGTGGTTCTCAATCACAAGCTCCGATGTTCCATAACGAGCACCGGACTCCGCGGGATAGAGGAGGGGTGCTGTCGCATCAGTATCTTCACATTGCATTGACGACGAAAGTCGCTCGGCTCGAGAGTCTTGTTTGATGGCACACAAAAGACTCTGGAAAGACGCTCAGCTTAAACTATAGGTTCATTCGTTGACGCGTGCAACTCACCTCTTTCAAGAGAACGTACGTGTAAAGAAAGGTGCCGAACGCTATTGCGCTTGCCACCGTGCAGGGAAGGAAGTACGGGAAGTCATGGAAGAAGGTGAACCGGCCAAAAGAGTCCGGCCAACGAATCGCAGGATGTGCAAAGGTACCGCCAATTATAGGCCTATGAGAATCAGTAAGGTCCCCCTCTGTAATACCCTATCATCGCACCCAAGGGTAATTCCAATGCTCCAAACTGCTGGGGTCCATCCAAATGCGATCGGGACGTCGGCCGGATCGGTTATCTGTCGAGTATATCCTTTGGCTTTCATAAACTGACATGGAAAAAAAGAGAGAAACCTCTATCATCACACTCTTTCCAATGCCTTACGAAGAGCCCGACATTAGAAGGCTGTTGTAACATGAAATAGTCTGGAACTACTCACCAACGTTTCCATTGAACACTCCCTGGACGCATCGAGCAAGAACTAGAACCCAGAAATTGTGCGACAAGCCGAAGACTAGTATGGCGAGTGCAAGGCCGAGAGGGGCGAGGAGGAGAACAGGCCGCCTCCCGATCTTATCCGACAGCCGTCCCCAATGATAAACACTCAAACATTCTGCAAGGAAAAAAACTGATTCCTAACTCACCACGTTAATACTAATGAAGGATTTTACTCTTTGAAACGTAGGCGAGGACGTACGATGATCCCAGTGTAATACCCAGTAATAGTCGCGTTCCCATGAGTTATACCAGTTTCGGAGACGAACTGGTTGACGAAGGGGTAGATGACGGTGCTCGAGATGGGTTCTGTGAGTTGTATGAGCCATATGATCGATAACTGGACAATTGGGAACGGTTTTCTTGTGATGGGTTGAGGAATGGGCTGGACATTTGGAATACCACGTTCTGCGTTCATCTGAACTGGTGGATTTAGTTAAGGGGGAAGGTAAAAAGGTAACTTATCAGGATGACCAAGACCAAGGTCTACTACATTAATATGTAGTACAACTTATATTCATTGTCGACTGGTCGGAAATGATTCTCAGGGGTCAGGGCCGAACTTCAGATCATTCTTTCCTAGACGATCCGAGGTATAGAGAGAAATTTAAGGCGTCATTACGATAATCGTAAGAATTGGCTTTTATTCTTGCCAAAGCCTCCAGTTAGACGTCGAGGGTGACAACTCGTACAGTTGGCCAAGTTCGGGCCTTCTCAAGGCTCTGTTCAATCTTGATAACTAGATGGCATTGAAAGTGCTCCTTTACCTATTTGTAGATAAGTTTGTAAAAGAATATGCGAAGTTCCAAGATTCTGGAGTCAAAAAGGTGATACAAATCCGTACATATGATACTTGACAGAAATAGAAGCATGCCGTCAAAGTCAAATTTTCTTGAGTTGACCGCGGAGTGTCGAAGGAAGAAAAAAGGACATCGACCAGCCAGAAAGGACTATCCCGATCATCGCGGCATACACAAGGTATCCTTCAAGGAGTTGCATCTCTTGTGAGACAGAGAACAGGGATGAAGCTATTGTTGGGGCGAGAGTACGGACGACGGAGCTCATCATCTGCGAAAGACCGTTCACAGCTCCAAGTGATGAATTACCAGGTGCAGCATCCAAGATGAACAGCTGGGCACACGCTTGTTATAGTCAGGTGCGTTTAAACCTACGAAGAAGTTGAGTGCACTTACGATATGACATGCATGCGAAGCAGTGGAGGGTCAATTGAGTTACGAGAATGAACCACACATTCAAGTTGACACAGCCCGTGCGTCTCGCAAGAATGCTCATGAGAGGATACGCGCCAAATGAAGTGACGAAGAACATGAAACTAACTCTATACGCTGTTCGCGGACCGAGCCACCTAATGATCCGACTAAAGGCTACAAGCTGAAAGATCGCGTTGGATGTACCCCAGATTCCCATAACCATACCGATAGTAAAAGATCCAAAACCCAAGCCTCCATGTTGGATAGAAGTCGACAACATGAGGGGAAGTAGGACGGTGTGACTCTGATCGAGAAAACAATAGAAGCCATGGTTGACGAGACCAATCGTAAGGTCTCGAGAAAGAAGTGATAAAAACGGTGGTGGGATATCGGGTATTCGTGCAGCAGTCGCATGGTCGCTAGATTCTGTATTGCCTTGTCGCGTTCCGTATGTGGTGACAGGCTGGTGAGGATCAAGAAGACGGGCATTTGGGTGGTTCTGCACAAGCTGATGCTGACGCAAGATCGCCGAGGGCAGACTCTGTACCTTATCGTTAGTCTCAAGGGTGAGTCTGGAGTAAGGATATAGCTTACCTCTTTCAGGAAGTGATAGGCATACAAGAAAGATATAAACGATATTCCTCCTGCAGTAACACAAGGTAAGAAGTAAGGATAATTATGGAGAAACCGTATATGCCCGAGAGTATCTGGCCACCGTACTCCTGGATGAGCCATAGTACCCCCAATGAGAGGCCTGTATGCCGTATCCGTACGTTAGTCACCACCTGACGACGAAAATCTACATTACATACCCCAAAGTGATACCGGTGCTCCACATGGCTGGGAGCCAACCAAACGCTATGGGCACATCCGCGGGATCGGTAATCTGTGATCAGTCGTAAATGGCGTCATACAGACTTTAAAGTGGCTTACTTCGACCATCATACTCTTCGCAACCCCTGAACGCAATAAATTCAATCATCATTGGTTTCATGGACGTTTGAAGACGGAACAAAGCTAACCAACGTTGCCATTGAAAATTCCCTGAGCGCATCTAGACACAACTAGCATCCAGAAATTTTTAGACAGCCCAAAAGATGTCATCGCCAATGCAAGACCAAATGGACCAAGCAGGAGCACCGGCCGTCGACCAATTCGATCTGAAAGTCTTCCCCAATGGAAGACACTCATACATTCCGCAAAGAAAAATATTGATTCCTATGCAAAAGTAAGCCATTGCAACGATGGAGTTAAGACGCGACTTGCAATAAGGCCAGCGTAATAACCTGTCGCTGATTCCTCTCCGCGAGTGACACCAGTGTCACGAACTTGCTGGTTGACAAAGGGGTAGATGACAGTAGAATTTATGGGCTCGGTGAGCTTAAGGAGAAACAGAATTGCAAGCTGGAATGCAGGGAAAGGTTTCTTCGCCTTGACAGCCTTCGGGGACCTGACTGCAGGCTCAACAGAGACATTTTCAATGTCGTCTTGGTTGGAATCCATTGCGACAGGAAGGAATGGGACCGCGCCCCATCTGCTGAAACTTCTACTTTATATATAAAACGCGGTTGAGGTAAGTATTGCGCCTTTCCGGCTAGAACTTTCTCGGCAAAAGCTAAAGGGCAAGCTGACGTTGAAGAAACGCCGCCGGTCAGCCTCCAGGTAATAGGTGTGTCAAACAGCTCATCGCGGAAGCTGACATACTACACAATTCAAGGAGGATCGATCTCCCCAGTTTCCGCGATCACGTGCTCGTACCTTGTTCACAAAATTCTCGAGAACGTCAACTTCGTCTGTAATGCTGTCCTGATCTCCCTTTAGTCCAACTTGTCGTTGAACTCGCACTTTTTTTTCTTTCGTGTCGTGTATATGTGTATGTTACGTGTTGAGTGGTGTGTATAGATTCCCTTTTTTCGTGTTTGCTCTCGCAGAATGAGCTTCAGATCATGCCACAAGAGACTGAACCCGAAATCATCGATTTGACAGGTTTGTCGGAGTCAGAATCCGAGGAAGAAGACGAAGAGGAACTTGATTCTGAAGAAACATCTGAGGAAAGCAGTTCAGGTGATGACATCAGAGAGGTTCAAGTCAATACAACTTCTCGCGAGCAGTTGCGTGATGCAATCCGGGATATGGGTGAGGATCGGCTGAGGCGGCTCCTGAGCAGTCTTGCAGATACAATTCCAGAAGTGGAGGAAACATTAACCAGGCAATTGTTGACTCTCAAACGGAAAAGTCAGGATATTATCTACCGATGGGAGACCTGTACCAATTGCAATGAAGAATTTGACATGGCGACTCGAAGGGAAGAAGAAGAATGCTCCTTCCATCCGGGTACGTCAGCTGCGGTAATCTAATTTCTACACTTATCAAACCCACGTTCGCGGTGTCCTAGGAGAACTTCAGGTCGACGAGGAGCAGTTTGCAGATTGGGCTGAGTCTTGGCACGGCCCGAAGAATTCAGCTCACGATCAGATGGAGTACCCGGAAAACTTCAAATGGACATGTTGTGAAGGGAATAGAAAAGCTGAGGGCTGTGTCCATGGTGTTCATCGGCCAATATTGAGGAAGAGACGACGCATGTGAGAGCACCGGTTGTCGTATCGCCTTGGCCTGTTTCTTGGATGTTTGTCCCATATCTGACGTTCGACTGGAGTTCTATTGAAACCCGACGGATGCTGTCTGAGTCGACGTACCTTCTCAGGGCATTGCATTATTGTTCTCTGAGACTTCACATGTTTCCCTTTCGGCTGTGACCGGAACCAAAACAGCCCTTACGTCCCTGAAGTCGTTGGCACCTTTTCCATACCATTGTCTTATTCTTCAAAGCTTCACAAACGAAAATCCATCAGGAGATCTTGTTGTCCGGGATTGGACTGCCGTTGATTGGCTGACAGATAGTCTTGATGGAACGTCCGAGTCGGCTATGTTTTTTGTTTCCATACCCCGTATATAGTGCTCTCGGTCTCGATCGTTTTTGCATCTTTCAAGCTCTTCGACCATTATGCCAGTAACAACGCCGAAGAGACAAACAAAAGGTGTCTCGAGAACGAACCAAGACGGCACCATGGCGTGTTACAGGCATGCACCAAGTCCACCTCACCAAAACATAGATGACGACATTACCACGCCTTTGTACTCTATTCATCTCCGAGCTTCAATTGCAAGTACGCCCCAAGCCAAGCTCCGGGAAGTCCTGATCCGTCTCGTCGACCATAATCCAGACTTCCGGCTTGCCGTGGCTCGGGAGCTTCTTGCCTCTGCTCCAGAACGCCCCTCGACTTCGCCGCGCCGGAAGCGCCGCCGGTCTGGAAAGCGTAGCCTTGATGTTCGGCCCATGGAACACCCCTGTGCGCAGTGTGGGAAGGCAATTAGTGATGATGCTGGGGCAGAAACGTGTCATTATCATCCAGGTAAGTATACTGCAACGTTGCCTTCTTAGACACCTTGATTTCCTTTTTATTCCTTTTGTTCCCGCATTTCTTCTCACAAGCCATCGCGCAATAATTGAACCCACTTTTCATCAATCATTCTTCCAATCATTCCATCTTTCGATGACTATCGCCTCCGAAAAATCCGTTGTCGGACCTTGCATTCATGAATCAGAAAATGTCCTCATACGCAGCCCACAGGTACTTTGCAATGTGAAGTATACGAGTTTCCTTCTCGTACTCCAGATGGACAACCGTTTGAGGTGACGCGCAAGATCTTTATGTGGAGCTGTTGTGATGAAGATGCTGGCAGCCCTGGATGTGTGACGGCGGAAGCGCACGTACGTAGGGAGCATGAAAGCCAAGCGAGGTCATGTTCTGCTTCAATGCCGACAACAAAATCCTTGAGAACTCAGCAACAGGAAAACGATTCCGACTTCTCGTAAGGCTGCAGTAGGAGGCCATTGTAGATCCATTGATGTTCTCACATAGCTGCCTATTCGCGTTCTTATCACTCGGTATGTGCAACTTTGGTTTTGATTTTCTATCCTTTCCATGTCATAGATCTGACTTGTTCAATTTATATCTCCCTAGTCGCATCCAACTTGACATTTACCACTAGAAAAACCCCAAGGCTGTTCATGGTCGTCGCATGTTTCACACTGGACAAATCGGGTAGCTCCCTTCGCCAGTTGTTCTCGGCTCCATAATTTATCGCGCATGCACTGCGTACTTCATATCACTGCTCGGCAAAGCATCTTCGCAGCATTTCACACAGTCTTCCGTTGTTTTATTCGAATTATTGCATTTGTTGTATTCATGTCCTTGTTCATATATGTTGTGATTATGGAACCTACTGAAAAGTGTCTACGCGTTGCTGAGTTTTTTTATGCAGCGTGTCGCGCATTGTGTTTAAGTGCTTAATATGGGATGCCAACTATGCTATCTTGTACTCTTCTTCCGACTGCTGAAACCCCTTTTCTCCAAGGCGCAATGCGGCATCGCATTACTCTGTTCTACTTCCCCTTAGCTTCTCATCATGGGATCATGCTCCAACGAGAGTGCGCAAAATCATCGCCTATACGACTTGAAACAATCAACGAACATTTTTTGCTGTCAGAAAGTGTCAGTGTAACTTAGTCTCATGGGAGTCCGGTCGCCTTTTCCAGGATACATTGAGGGATCCCTATGCTTCAATTCTCCAACTCCGATAGATTGACATGGAATGCAACACAAATTTCCAACCTTTGACTCAAACATGTTCCTGTCACCTTGGTCCTCCCCCTTTTACAGCATCTTTGTGCTCTTGACTCCTTTCTCGTCCTTGTATACATTCAATAACAAGCAAGTAGGTCGTACCCAGGAGATCGCGGCTCTCCGTGAAAGCTCTCGATAAAGTTTAGTACTACACGAATTATGGTTAGCCAATCGTTCTGTCTACAGTCATGACATAGTTTATGAAATCTGTCAAACGGCTCAATCTCCGTCATCCTTCCTCTCAAGCCTCCCTTTCAATTCTTGCCTTACTGGCAGAGACTATGACTACTTATGACGACGACCTAGGAGGATTACATCACATCAGCTGACAACTCTGTGTAGTAGATCTCTGGAAAAACAAAACCACCTCCACCCCTCTCCCTTACGTTAGTGTGACAGTAGACTACTTACTCAATTACTTCTCAGGGATCCGGAAGACGTGGAAAGAAGCCTTCCACGACTTGTCTTTGATCCGACTAGACTAGAGTGATCTATTGTCCATAGCCAGAGTGATATATTGGATAACAGTCCGGGTTACTTTGTTAAAATATTATCTGACTGTAGACCTGATATCCCCTATGTCCATGTCGTCCAAGGGTTGGAAAGTGTCTTTTAAAAACCCCATTCTGAATGTTTGTCCCTCCACAAACCATGACAGTGTCTTGGACTGCAATGGTGACCATAACAAACATGCCATGTTGCTAAACCAGTTAGAGCCCTATGCACCTTAGCACCGCACAACAGCACAACAACCAAGTTCACAAATACTAAGTACTCCCTCTCCTTTTTGTTACCTTGTAGTAGTGTCAAAACCTCATTGGAAGGGCTAGTAGTCATGTTGTTGAGAATAACGAGCTTACACAATGAATGGAATATGCCGAACGGACTTTTAACTTTATAACATCAACATAGACAGATTCTGTAAGTAGTAGCTACGTGCTTCTCAGCACTTGTAACACCACGTGCTCTGCTTCTTTTCACCGGGTTCTCTGTCTGATAATGTTAGAAGGGCGCCCTTTGGCTACACAGCCCACTACTTGTTCCAGCATCATGCAAATGCCCATTTCCACTTAAGATTCTGTGTTATTTATCTGGTATACAATAGCTTTATCAAGTCTGCTCAAATGTGCCTGTCAAGGCTGTGACTGCTTATGTTTAAAAATTCTCCCAATCTGGTAGTCCAAATAGCTTTGGCAAAGGATTCCAAACATGATGGTGGCTGCTTTGATGAGCTGCATCTATCAGGAGTGGCTTATAAAGAATGGATAGAGAGAGTCAAGGTCCATGTTTTAATTGTTTGTCAATAGGAGGATTGCAGATTTGCTCAAAGTGGATAATAAAAGGGAGGATGCATGATAAGATCTTTGACTGCCTTTACATTGTCTTCAGATAGATTTACTGCTCACTTTTTGATATTGATTCAGGGAAATAAATTCTATCCTTGACAAATGTGACCTAGTTGTGAAAAAGGTAAGCCATCTATGTCCTGACATTCATAAAACATTTTTTCCATGGAAGTTATATAGGAATGTCAGCTCCAACATTCCTTTTATTAGAGATTCAATACTTTATTGTTGAAAGATTGCACTTACAGGACATTTCCAACCTTGGGATCATACATCCTATTACATGTGAGCATGTGTGCTCTTATTTCATTTCTAAACTATACAACAGGTTTACACATATGAGATACATACAACCTTGAACATGTTCTTTCTACCTTGCACAATAACATAGGAGTGGTCACTGGGATAACTGTGCTGGATCTGCTCAATCTGATTATAGTGATGCCTGATAATTTTGAATATTGTTGTGCCATTTGAAAATCAGGATATATTGAGTATCCACAACAGTTGCTTGATTGCATAATCCATGGAAAACAATTGATTGATGCAACAAATCATGACAAAATAATGAAAGAGCAAATATATCCACAGAATTGAATGAAAATAAGGTTTTCATTGTTTTCAAAACAAAAGCATCAAGTGACAGCAATTCAAGTTGCCCATCCAACAATGAATCTGCTGATATTGACAATGTATGCAAATCCAAAGAGGGATGATCTATAACCTGGTGAGAAAAAGAAGAAGAAAAAATGGAAAGCACACAATCAGAACAAGAAACAGGCCTGTGATTGAAAGAAGAGATAAAATAGGCAAGGGGGGGTCAAGAAAGGAAACATCCACTTTGGAAAGAGGACAAAGGCCATTGGTAATAAGGAATTTGCAAAATTGAGTGAACCAATTGAGACCAAGAGTAACAACTAAACCATTGTTGGGCAATATTGTAAAAGATATCAGACACAACAAAGAACACTAGTGATGATAGAAAGAGACAAGAAAGATTGACTGCCCATCATGTTCAGAAAAATTCAAACCAAGCATCTGAAGAAGAAAAGAAGAGATAGAGCTGGAAAAGACAGAAGGATTGAATGACACAGAGACTCTATGAGAGTCTAGAAGAATACTCATTGTGGGCAAGGAAGTAGGGAGAGAAGGAAAAGAGAGGAAAACCAATGTTACAGAAGACAAAAAACAAGAGGGTGCAGACTTGAAACAGAGTTTTAAGACAGTGTAGTACTTGGAGTACAAGTATTACTATAGTTCTGGGGCTTACAGGTAGTTCTAGAAAGTCTCCTCTAATTCCACACTGATGCTTGATAATAAACTTGAGGTGTTGATGAAGGGTTACTTCCCAGAATATGTATAATACTCTAAAAATGTAGAGGTGTCTTAACAAACTCCAGCCTAAGTGATTCACTCCCTGGAAACTACTGAGCCTTTGCCTATCAATTGCCTGTCTATTTTCTACTCTACTTGGGCTATTTATACTGCTTTTACAGTGCACAGACCACCAGATACACATGACTTTTGCTCTTGACATTTCAGCATTCATAATTTAATTTGTTGTTCCATTTTCCATTTTTGTGATGCCTGTTTCAGTGCCACCATTCCATTCATCCCTCCTTTGTGTTTTTCCTCCATTCAATTCCTGTGCCACCATTCCATTCATCTCTCCTTTGTGTTATTCCTCCATTCAATTCCTGTGCCACCATTCTATTTATCCCTCCTTTGTATCCTTCCTCCATTCAATTCCTGTGCCACCATTCCATTCATCTCTCCTTTGTGTTCTTCCTTCATTCAATGCCTGTGCCACCATTCCATTCATCTCTTCTATTCATCAAAACATTCCAATCTGGTTAATTTTAGATCAGATCTTCCATTAATCCAGATCACTCCAGATTGATGCCAATCTACTCCATTTGCCAGCCCCCATGCTTTCCCTCCCCATAATAGTGGCTGGACTATTATTGAATTGATAGCTTGAGCTGGTCCCTGCCCTTTGTTCTGTACTTTCTATGTATTTATTGGAGTGTTTTTAAAGATATAATTTGTTGAGACTGCTACCAGGAGGCTTACAGTTTTCAGCCTTATGATTAAATGTTTATTTTGACTTCTGGTACATGTTGTGTCCCTGACTGCTGGTACAGCATCATATCAACAGAAGCAGGGACAATAGTGACAAAAACAGAACAGAACCAACACAAAGACAGATATATTATGAAAGCAGAAAAAAAATGAGAGACAAGACATGCAAATGGCCAAAAAGGGTGCAGATTTCAAAAGAGTTTTGTGACAGGGACTAAAACAAAGCAGAGACATCAGCAGATAAACCAAAGAGGAGAATGCAATAAGACACAACAAGTGATCAATTGTCAGACTTGAAAAAAAACCCACTATTGTTCAAGGGCCATAGACCCACTACTAAAGTAGCAGAAATTTTCCAAGACATGTTGCAGCTAGCGGTTAGACTTAGTGGTAAGGACTTGAATAAACATGTTTTTACAAGTAAAGAAGACAAAAAACTATAAGTAATGTGTGTCTACTACTACTACAAAAATATTTCCATGCTACCACTGTGAGAGTGCACTCTCAGTTCTTGACATGTAGCTTGCTTACAGATATAAGTGTCCAGTTGTTTTGTATGATAATATCTCTCTAACTATACACTACTGGACAGTTATTTGATTGTCTCATAGGTATGAATAAACTTAGTTGCTATCTGTCACAAAGACAGTTCACTGAGAATTCATTTGACTGTCTCATAGGTTCTTGGATCTGGTCCTATAATAGGTAAAAAGTATCCACTATAAATAAGGCCAACAAGATACAAGACTAGCTTATATAGTAACAACCACTAAGTGATAAAACAAGAATGACACCTAGATCATGTGATTTGAATAAGGATTGCTGTACAATAAATCAAATAAAATATTCAGTCATTGGGACAGTTTTTTTGACCCTCTATTATTTTAGCAAAAAGCTTTGTATAATTAGCTAAATTGATAGTTGAAATCCTGTAAAAACATTAAATAAAATCATCTGACATTGTTGGAAGTGTTGAAATGAAGTTCAACCATTTTTCCTTCACTCTACTACTTCTATTTTTAGTGTTTTCCTTGTCTAAATCTGCTTCATCCTTGATCCTCCCAATAGTAAACTCTCCTAGACCAGTTTTAGACTGAATTTGATATACACTATATCCCTCTTTCAAAAGAAAAAAAAAAGACTGTAGAGCAGTAAGCAGAAAATGTAAGCTTTATAGTCATCCCTCCAAGCTCTCCTCCTATGACAACCAGTCATAAAGATTGATTTGAGAAGCACTATTATTCTAAGAAGTAAGAATTTTCTTCAGTTACAATTTTGATAAGCTACAATTTCATTGATCTTTGCAGAAGCAGACAAACTACCTAGCAAGTATTTTCAAGCTGGTGAGCTTTACACTTCAATATTTAATTTGCTTAGTCATACTATCTTTGCTCCTATTTTATTTCCTAAACTGATTTTATTATTCTTGGACTTTTATTCAAATTGTCTATTGATGAGCAGATAGAAGGTGTCTGATAATAATGTAATCTAGCCAACAAGAATATGTTTAGCTTCAGCAGAGATCAGTTATTGACTATGGTGAGCTTTGTATTGAGAGTAAGATATGCCAAAAAATAATAATGAAAGTATAGTAAGGAAGTTTGTGACCAGTACAGTACTCCTTTGAATAGCATCTATTGGGTTTTTCCTGAGAATAGAAGTGGAAACAGCCTCCTCAACGAGCTCAGTAATCTTTGCTACTAAATTTGTTTTAGATATGTGCCATGAAGCATAAGTATATAGAAATTACAAATTTAAGGAATCCATTCAACAAACTATGTTGCAACATATTCAATGGACTTTATTCTAAGTAATTTCATCAGAGTAATTATTGGAAGTTGGATTCTAGAAGCATGCTAATAATGATAAATAATGATAAAGTACTATGCCTCCCCTGATGTTCAAATAACCCTCTGAGTTGTACAAAATCAATTTCTACCACAACCAGCCATATTTAGCACTAGTAACTTGACACTGGAGTTGATATTACCTGAGGTAACCCCCAGGTTATCTTTATCCAAGATCTGGTCTAGTTATTGTGACTTGTTGTTGAGGATAGTAAAAGCAACTGTCATGCTTACTAAGACATGGCAGAGCATAGTTCATAATTCTTGTTGATATATCCAAGTAATGCTCTGTCAGATTCTAATTTATTAATTTCTCATTTCTTATAGGTTGTTGCCATCTGCAGTGCTCTTGTAAATGTGAAGAGTGCTTGCAGGCAGCTGTTTAAGGTGTCAATAAAAAGTAGTACAAGTCTTATGTTGCAGCTGCTTGAAATCTTAAGGTGTGGACATCAAATTTATTCTGTGAACAAATAGCTCACAACACATTCTTCAGGTCAGCATAAGAAATCTGAATGACAGAATACATGGAAAACACGTATCCTGTTGAAAGGGTCCAACCAACTTTTTTCAGTTAAAACTCTATAGTGAAGGACCAAAGCTAGAACCAACAGATAGGGCTTGAGGAGGAGCATAAAGGAAAATCATAGCTGGAGTAATTGGAGAAGGAATGGAGTGTAGAGAGAGAGAATGAGATGGGAGTGGCAAGTGGCAGTGTCAGAAGGCCAATACTTGCCTGAATTACAGATGGAGAACTGGTGCAGTATGATGGCTAAAACTAATGAATAGGGCTAGAGCAGGACTATGAAGAAAAATTATAGCTAGGGGGCAGAAGAAGAATTGAGATCGGGAGCCTTCTGACAGCTCACAGCATGTCCTATGTGTTAGATTACAACAGTGATATTTCAGATTGTCACACTGAACATAGGTTTATCCTCTATGGTCCTCCAGCCGCACAAGGCATCCAGAAACTTAGTGTAAACTTGCTCAATAGTGTAACCAACATGTACTCAGCATCTGGAGTTGAAATATAACATAGAGATTGAAAGCAATAGTCTTTCTGAGAGATGAATATATTTCTGATTAATAATCAAGAATAATCAAGCAATACCATCTGTGGCTTTGCAACCAATATGCGTGATAGTAAGGCAAAGGATTAGATGAATCTGTCAGAGATTAAACGTGCTGGCTATGCGTACTTGAGTAGCTGCGTCATGTGTGTTCACTTCGATCCCATCAAGCAATTCCTTAGTTCGTGTGCGACAATTCATTTTCTGTTCAGTTCACGCATGTCATCCGCAGGTCGACCTTGAAAGGATCTCGAGCACGCAATGGCCAAAAACAGCATATGCTATACAGAAGGAATTAACGACACAAGATCACACACATAAGTAGTTCCGGTTTCGTGGCTTTCCATAAATACATTACCTACACTGAGAACAATTCATGCTATTTCTGGAACTCAGCCAACACCTCATCCGTATTCAAGAACCTCGTTTTGTTAAGGTCCCCATCTATATCTGATGTGTCAGTGTCTCGTCATCAGTACAACGGAGGAAGGGAATCACCATCAAGTATAGTCGTAATATTATCCCTCTTCAGCTGAAGCAGTCTACGATCTTGCAGGGTGTACTTTGGCCAGTTACCTGCCAGGATATATTAAACAGGGATCGAGAACAATGGACACCGGACGAACCACCAGGATTCATGTCATTAACAAATGCCAACCAGAAATCAAGCATTGTGGTCGAAAAATCGTCCTCGACAGCTGCTTCGCCAGTCGGCAACCTGAATATCAGCGGCAGCTCCGATGCATGCGCCACTGTCATGATTCATCGTCGACCCGGAGGAATAAAGTGCCCACGCTGGATCCTCACTCACCTCCAAGCGTAACATTATTCCCAGGGATAAATTCCGCAAACATATATCCATACACATCCTGCACGGGCGCCGCATGTTCGAAGAACAACCTCCGCGGCGCAAGGAACATCTCATCCGTGTACCACGCCTCTCCGCGATCGAACAGCTCGTTTCCGGTCGCAAACGGGATCTCCCTCGTTGTCGTTGTCGGGAACAGCTCAAATAACCGATCGAACGTCCCCTGCTTCACGGTCGAGTTGTCAATCAGCAGCGCCTGGATGAACGTCTCGAAGAGCGCATCAGACTCCCGCGTCGTGCGTGCTTCTGCGTTCATCGGGAGTAGCGTCACAGAGAAGCTTGTTCCTTCATTCAGCTATGCACTGAGGATAAGGAACGGGAAATCAAAGGGGAATGGAGAGTTACGAACGTTCGTGCCAGCGAGATATGCTACGTCGTGCCTAAACTCGCCTGCTTTGATGAGCGTGGACGCGCGTGTGGACGCAAAGCTCCCCGGTGGACCTATCGAGGGCTGCCAGAGTTGGTTGTTGAGCACGACATTGATCATAGAGTTGCTGATTGATAAGAGAGTCTGTATTCGCCAAAAATGCCATTGATCAGCAGAGGCAAGAGAAAGAGAGATGAGGATGCGCAAACATCGAATGGAACCGCCTGAAGACACGCGATCGCATCTGGTCCCGCGGAGCACCCTGTGTTGGCGAGGAGCCGGGCAAATGGCTTGTCAGGCTCGTCGTAAACGCTTGCAGGGGGAGATGTTTTGCTGCATGGCACTTGAACCTGTGCTCTTCGAAAGAAACAGCTGACAGCACTTACAACGGGCCGACGGGGGATTCCGCCATACCAGCGCGGAAGAGCTTTCTGGAAGCGGGATAGACGATGTGTGCTTCGACACTGCCTGCACCAGCAGACTGAATTGATGTTAGCTCTCAAAGGAAACTAGTCCCGAAAGGCTAAATGACCTGTCCCCAAATTGTAACCTAAAAGCCCAAACATGCATGAGTGGACCTACGCATGAGCTGATTATACATCAATATACCTTGTCAGGATCGCCACCGAACGCTGCAATGTTATCCTGTACGAACTCGAGGGCAAGGCGCTGGTCTAAAAGTCCAGCGTTCAGATCTTCAGGCGCGACGCTCGCACTTGAAAGCTGCAAAGAACAGGTCGATAAAACGAAATGCACAGACATCAAAGTCAACGCACAAATCCGAATGTATTGAGGCGGTAGTTGCTGAGTTTCTTAAGGTGGGTCATTGGAGCTAGGAACCTGGATGCCCAACGCACATAGATACAAAGACGATTGGGCGCTTGTTAGTTACGCTCCGTTGGATGATACCTAGTAGGGGCAGTAGAAGTACAGGTTAGATGAGAAAGAGAGAGGCTTACGCGTGGGATCGTATAAGGGCTCTGAAGCAGCTCTACAGAAGGATTAGCACTAAGACAAAACTTGAGCAAGGGAGCACAACCCCGATGTATATTGACCACCCTGTGATTAATGTAAGTCATAGATAATCTCACCAGAATAAACGGTACATGAATCCAAACTAGAACAGGCAAAGCAGCCGAAGAGGACGTTCCATTCGACCTGAATACCTATACGGCATGGAATCATCAGAACGAGTTGGTAGCAAGCCCTTGTTAACGAACATTAAGGAACAAACAATCTTCCGCGATCGGCGCGCCTAGATCAGACGGGAGCTGAGGGCAAGCATTCCCGAATGTCGACGCATTGATCACCTCCGCACCTGGGGATGCAGCGGGGACGGGGACGGGCGCTTTAAACCGCAAAGAACCGACAGGGGCCTGGGCATATCGTATGCCGATCCATTTCTCGATACCTTGTGCTGTGAACACACCACGAAAAGTACCAATAGGTAGACTAATGTCCAGAGGTTCGGTAGCCGCGAGAGCACAGGTTGTGATGGCTAGAGCTACAAGACTGGGAATATGCATATTGCGAAGCACGTTGGGATGTAGTTGGCGTGCGGAATGGTGATGGACGTGTTTTTCATGCTTGTCATGAGAAGGCTAGCGAGGGAATCAGGCTCTATTTCGAGTGCGAGATAACTAATGATAGTACCTACGACGCGTTGCACGTTGTCAGAAGTATCCTTATCCTTGCCTACGTGGGTATGCCCATGATTCCTGGGACAGACAGTGAGAGCATGAAGGCTTGTAACGGTACAGACGCGGACTTCCGGTGGAAATTGGAACTTGTCTCGCGTCAAGAACATATTGAGTACTTGGGTCGCCTGACTATCTGAACCATTCTATTACAGATTCTTCGTCGGTCGAACACGGTACAAACAAGAGGAAAGACCGATCACCTGAATTCTGTGCGATTCGACAAGTGTTTTAAGTACTTACTTGCTGGATAATCAGCGCACAGCCACCATAAAGGTTGCACACCCCGTGCACCGTGTTTCACACTCTGTACATCACCTAACTACTATTTACATGTTCTGATACTTTCTGGTGAAATTGGTAAGTCAAATAGTCTATTTATATTCTAATATCGATATCAGCCGGTCATTAGCCAAAATTATCTCGATCAGGAAGAGCAGAAATCTCTGGTGGAGTCGCCAAATCACGCAACAAGCCAAACGAGACTCGCTTCTTTTTCCAGAAACTGTACTGCAAGCTGAACCAATATTTCTTGATCAAGCCCATGTGCACAGTCGCTGAACCAATCTAACATATTGAGGATTGATTTGCCCAACCAACGGTCGAAGCTACGTCATGGAATGTTACGCGAGACTTTCCTTCTTTGACTTCGTCGCTCGTCCCAAATAAAGTATATATAGCACAGATTTTTACAATATTGTACTCTCGTTTATTAAGAATGCTGATTTGGGAGAGACCCTTTACGGGTTGCTCCGCACTCCCGCGCTAGCGACTTTGCAAGACAAAGATGGACCTGGCTGAAAAGGAGGCGGGTCAGCCGCGATTCCCCGTTTGAAAGCTAGGAGTCCACGATGCATCGGAGGATGACACTTGCGATTCCCATGAGAAGGTAGTGTGGCCCTAGATCATCACCGAAATGAGAATCGGACTCACCAAGGTCTGTTTTACTTTCGGAAAGCTAGTGTGAGTTTTAAGACGTACTCATGTAAAGTCGGCACGGCTTCTAAATAAGGCACGAGAATCTGTTCGTGCTTAGACAAATACAAATATCCGTAAAAGGGGCCGCGGGACCAGCGACCGATGGCCTTCATGGCTTCAAAAGGCACTCTTCACAACAAATATTCTAATGTTGTTCCAATATGCAAGCTGCGGCCTTGCAAAGGTTCCAAGTTAACAGCTTCGGCTGCCTTCGTCAAAGATTTCTAAGAATTCTTCTTAGTTAAAGGGATCGATCTTCCTTTTTTATTTCTGTATGCAAATAGAGTACTCGAAGATTATTTTTGAGAATGTCCTTTAGGTCTGATAAGTCACTTTGTTTTGCCCAAGATACGTTTTCCCCGTGGACTG
Source organism: Macrolepiota albuminosa (assembly GCA_027475525.1). Lineage (NCBI taxonomy): Eukaryota > Fungi > Basidiomycota > Agaricomycetes > Agaricales > Agaricaceae > Macrolepiota > Macrolepiota albuminosa. The sequence continues at coordinate 287,201 of JAMWFC010000052.1, read as the reverse complement.
CTGTTTTGGTTCTGAGAAGGTGAAAAGTCATAGACTGATGCCCTGATCGATCAGTAGAATGCGAAATGTCTATTGGCTTAACATGCAACAAAGGATCAAAAGAAGACAAAGTTGGGACTGTGTTAGATCTAGGAGATCATGGTACGTGCTGGAGCACGTGAGGATGGGTCACCAAGGAAGTGCGCTGCAGGAGAGAGAAAAACATAAGGGATGGAATTAACTGTACAGTACCAAGTGGAATGGAGCAAACACAATCTCAGTCATCTTACACCTGACTAACTCACTATTACAACAGGTTATGGGCCCTAAGCACTCAGATAAACTAGATGGCTCACTGAAACAAGAGAATTGTTAGAGGACCAGCTTTCAGACTGTGTCCAACTCTATTCCAAGCTTAGTCTGATGACACACCCACTCTTAGCACATCTGAATGACCACTCAGCCTGTTCTATCCATGACCACTCAGCCTGTTCTATCCCCTTTTGTCTTCTAGTAGTCAGCCTTGATGCCCAGTGAGAAATGGATCCTGATACATCTGGAAATATCTGAGTATGTTGGCTTTTGTCAGAATTTTCCAGAAGACCCCAGAAAATGAAATGGTTTCCAGAAAATTTTCTGAGCATATTCAGAAATGTATGAGGTGGTCTGATACCACACCACTGAATTATCCATTCATAACTTAGCTCATCTGGAAATATACTGATATTATATTACTATTAATACTACACATGTGATCTGGTTCTGTCTGAAGTATGCTGAATCTGTCTGATGTATACTGCTCTGTAATAATATATACTAATTGTGAGAGCACAATTGAATCAATGAATAGTAAATGCAACACAAGACATGTTCAACATACCTCAAAGGTTGAATTAATCACTGATTGATACAGATAATGTTAGATGCTTGCACTCATTGAGCAGTCACATCTGTCACCATCCAAGCCAATGCCTTGTCTGCTATAGTCAAAGTTGAGATGAGAAGGTGCTCATTGGCAAGAAAATTTCCATAATCTGTTGTAGAAAGGTGAGTCCAAGAATCTGGAAAAAATAAGTTGTGGAATGCAGTTCAGATCCTCAACTTGATACATACCTTCTCTTTGCTGATTCCTTCCAGTAAGCTAACACTGTGCAAGCAAAATTAGAGGCAGAATGTACAGATCAGCCACTCATATCTAGTATACCAAGTTTCTGTAGATACTCATGGACTGGTAGTGGCTTTTGTCAGAGCATGGACCAAGTCCAAAACCCTCAAGCTGAGTACCCAAAGTCCAGCCTAAAATAAAAACACAATGAGTATGCTGTTCAGTCAATGTACAATTTACAACAGACCCTGAGCCTGTGCACATGTGCTCCTCAGAAAAACTGATCACCAAACCACAGTTTGATCAACATTGGTATCCCCTGCACAAAGACTTGCACCAGTGGTCCCAGCACTACCATGAAGCAGCACCACATCAACCTGAGGGAAGAGCCAATCATGTGTTATCCTGTCAATCATGTATTACTTAGGCAGTATCTCAGTATTATCCTCATTCACAACCTTGCTCAACCTTATAGCCCAGCCTTTACATATAATTGCACAAACATCACCTATCTCTCCCTGATTAGTGATGGATCTTGGCCTTGATGTATGAAGGACAAATTTTGAACAACAACAGCTTTCACAAGACACTCTGTGATGTGGTGCAGGTTTGGAACCATGATAGATCCAAAACCTATATAAATGAGTGGCTTCCCATCTTTCCATGCCTTGGCCATGAAATTGAGTAGGCTTTATGATAGTACCCATTTCAGATCCAGATTGTCCAGAAACCAGCTGTGAAAGGGCCAAAGATAGTCACAAAACTAATTGTTACCAATTAATTGATGCATTTCATTCAACAGTAGAATACTCATGAAGCACTATTAAATGCTGGAGATTCCACCAGAGGACTCAGAAATGCATGAAAAAATTTTCTTGTCCTCTGCATAAGTTTGAACATGGACCATCTGCATTAAAACAGGGGCAAAACTGACTTGGTCCATGGTAAATGTTAAAATAAGAAATACTACAAGTCATTAGTTATGAAAGAACTCAAATTTAATTTTTCACAAAGGCTTACTGAGAGCTTCAAAAATGTATCTCCAGAAGGGTGGTTGAAGAGACCAGAGCTCTGTGGCAGGTTGTGCAGTTGCAAGCCTTAATAGCTATGGTGGGTGTGTCAAGAAAAGTAGAAGTTCAAACCATGGTGCCAGCAGCCATCAATATGCATCAATATTCATCAATACAACCAAACTTAACTTGATTGTTCAAAGTTAGATTGATTGATCCAACAAATCATCTAAAATTTCAGCCTGAGCCAGAACAGGCCAGAAATTGAAATTGACTTTCAGATAATCCCAGATCCAGTTCTTCCTGGGCTTGATGCCCAATGAAATTGCATCAGGCAAGAACAAGTCAAATTGTGCCAAATATCTATCAATCAAGTGCAACTATGCCAAATTGTGAGATCAACTTGACTACTGCTCCTGTCAACCAACCAACTGACATTTTCAACCTTACTTTGAATTTTATCTAAGTTACTCTCTGTCAACTCTGTTAAAAAATGTCATTAATTCATTGACATACCTGCAGCTGGCTATTGATTGCATTAGTCACACATTCAACATGTACTTACTCAATATTTGCAATACATTCTTTGCATTGTGCTTGATGTATAGCATCTAAGCTCTTTTTTCAACTACTGTAGCAGGAAAGTATGGCTTGACCTGCTGGTCCAAAAAAACAATACTTCTGTAATTGTGAAGAACTCTGCAAAACTTGACATTCTATTGTAATCCCATTACAAACTATGATTACTACTTATAGACATTACATTATGTATGACAGAAGCCTAACAGTCCAACTAGATATAAGTCATCCAAATGTTTTTTTCACTTTTTTTTTGGCTTTTTCAGTTTCACCTGCTTGTCTGTAGATTTTTATCATTGTAAATAGAAAACATGGTCTTGTTCTGTATTTCTGTGTTTGAATGGGTTGAAGACTGTATGGGCTTACATCTATCAGTTTTCATAATGACTAAATCTTCAATTCATCTACTAATACATGATACTGCAGTTTTCTGATTGCACATACTCAATCTAAAACAATGTAAGTCAAGTGCTACTATTTCACCAAATCCCAGAACTTACTTCTTGCTTTCTCTCTGTTGCTCAATCTAAAACCATGTACATCACTACTGTTTAATTAATTCCAGAACTCATTGTATCTGTAGTAATCTAACTACTTCTAGTGAAACTTATTGGAGCTTACTTGTTTTATCAGGAGAGAGCAAGGTAGGCCTTTTGTTCAATTGCAATATTCAAACTGACATAAAAATATACATGTCTGGTTTATGATACTAGTGCAAAAATTGTGAGTACAAGCTTCATGTCCTCTGTCTTGGTCTAATGTGATTGTTGATTCAGCATCCTACAGCAATTCCAACTTAGTAGCAAGCATATCAATGGACTGATTCATGTTATACCTGATTCAATGTTGTGCACCCCTAGAAATTGTTTTATTCATTGGTTTTTTATTTTACTGGCTGGTATGGAACTTTGTATCTTTTCCTCTGAATACTATGTACAAGTAGTTGACTAATACAGTAATTCAAAATTGAGCAATATTGAGCTGAGTAGAAAGAAGCTAAAAAAATAAGTGAAAATGAAAACTATTCTTGGAGCTTAATATGGCTTGATGCCCCTCATTTTTTCTGGATAACAGTTCAGAATTTCATGCCATCTAGAGCAAGTTTGTGCCAGATTGAGCACTTTTTAATAGGCACAATTTTGCATATTTTCTGGCACGACACAATTTTTACTGGGCTTGATGAGTCATATGCATGGACCTTACTCAGCATCAATTATTGTGAGTCATACTCCATTATATACCAGAGCCTGATTAGCTAAAAAGTATTAGTAATAGCCATTCATGTAGTATATAAAGGCAGCCTGTAGTTAGAATATTTCCAGGCTGCACAATAGCAGTGTTCTCCTGGCCTATACACCAAACCTACTATAAGCTTTTTACTAATATCTGACTACTCAGTTAGCCTTGCTGGTCCTTCACCTGATTAGTGAAGTGCATAGCAAACTTATCCTTCTCCAATGCTTCATCTATTCCCTATTCCCTCCTAACTCCACCAATCATATTGGAATCTTGCTCAATGGTGCACATTGGACAGATAACAGAGAAATAATTGAGATCATTTACAATGCTCCTGAAAACCAGATTGCATTATAAGCAGTTATTGGAAACAGTATATATATGATGTAGGATATGTAAAATACAAAATATATAAATGAAGACATAAGAAAACTACAATGAAGGAATCAAAAAGTAGAAAAATGATATAAGAAAAGATCTAATTACATAGTAAATGTAAGGAAACCCCAGCAATCAAAGAAAAGAATAGTAGGATTTTCATCAAATGTAGAGAGTGAAAGCAGAACTTGACAGCATATAGATAATAAACAAACAACAAAATAAATACAAGAAAATATGATGTATAGACAACAAGCATGTGAACATATTAAACATATATAATAGTTATACAATCCAAGCACAAAATTACTGACAATTTATTGGTTAACCATTGGAGATGAAGAGAAAACAGAAATAAATACAAATAAATAATGAGAACAAGCATGGTCAGGAAGAAAGGCCTTGGTATATTCTAGATCTCAGATCTTTGCCTTCATTGCAAAACACTTCAAGATAACAATGTTATTGTTTAATATAGTGGGCTATACATTATTTACAACCAAAACTTCATACTGATTATCTGTTAGGCAACATCAGATAAAAACTCCTTGAGAGTTTCTTGTCTCCACAAGCAAAAAGCTGTCTAATTAGAGAAGGAGAGTAGATGTGTCAGCTACAATTTACCTTTTTCCCATGACTAGAAGGCCACAATGCATTGCAGCTAAACATGCTTGATGCTCACAATACCCCTTATCTAGCTGTGGTCTGTGTTTAGTAGAATAATGCTCACTAGCTTATTTTTTTAAATGTAAGAGTGAGCCTAATAAAAGACTCATGGAGCAATGGTACTGCTTGCAAGTATAGCACCAAAATTTGCTTGTGTTTTGACAGATACCTGTAGAATGTGTTGCTGGACCATTATCTGATAGCTTTTATAACTTCAAAAGGGACTTCCTGCAGTAGATATTCAAGAGTTGCTCCTATCCTAATTCTATGTCTTTGCAGAGGTTCTAATCTACTGGCTTTTGCTACTTTTGAAAGCACTTCCAAGAACTTTTTCTTGGTTAATGGGACACTTCTCTCTTTTTTGTTCTTATATGCAAAGAGGAGACCCTCTCTTGGAGGGTTGTTGGTATGCATGTGGACTTGAGAGCTCTTTCAGAGTTAGATGTTCCACTTTGAACTGCAGTCTTTGTCCTAGGCAGGAAGAATGTTGTCATTGGCAATTCCTCTTGATTGTGCAAGAGAGTGATATTGTCACGACCCCTCCCCTCCGGACCCACCCCGGGACACCCCCGGAACACCCTCTGGGACCCTCCCTCCGACCCCACAGGACACGCCCCGCCATCACAACTGCCGACACCGCCATCAGCCGTCACCAGCCCCGATCAACGATTGGATCACGTGACTCGTTCCGGCCATTGCGCATCACGCATCACGGCTCCATCCGCGCCAATTGATTGCGCGCCCCACATGCGCGATCCCGGTATGCAGCCCCTGCCGCTACTCAATAACCCCCGGAACCCATCCCAGACATCCCGGAACCCCGAGACCCGGCCCCGTAGTACTTATAGCATAGTTCCCTGTTGTATTCGCCAGTCTTGATATTACATACACTGTTACTTTGCATTTCTTGGATTGTTGCGTGCCCTCTATTTGACTGGTACGCATTGACTGGCACTCTTGGATAATCACGTGCTCTAAGACTGGTACGCACTTCGCGACTTTAACTTACTAACTTGGTCTCGTCTTAGAACCTCCGGTTCACGACTCGACCCCCACCCGAACTCCCCCGTTACCCCCACCCAAAACCCCCAGACTAAGTCTCCTCTCCTGGGATTTCCCTGTCCACGTCTTGAACCCCGGAGTCCTAGTCCCGGAGTTCCAGACACCCGAGTATCCGTGGGTCAAGTCCGCATTGTAAGGGCGATTGCTTTCCCGGAAAGCCTAGTCCCGGAGTTCCAGACACCCGAGTATCCGTGGGTCAAGTCCGCATTGTAAGGGCGATTGCTTTCCCGGAAAGCCCCCGACTCAGCGGAACCTGACATAATATCAAGACTCCCTCCTTACACCGTTCTTGATGGCTACGTATACTCATACTTACTACCCCACGGGCTACCAGACTGACCCCTACGGACGTCTGGTCCCCGATCAATACTCTGCGCAAACCCCCCACCCCGTCTACCCACCCCTCCCGTATGAACCTCAGTATCTCCATCGCCACTGGGCCCCTGACCCATCCCTCTATGATCTGGGGCCCTCTGCCAGCTGGGCCCCTCTGCCCAACTTAGCAATGGCACGACCCGTGGAGGTCTCCTCGTACCGGAGCATCTCCGGGGGTCTCCCGGAGACACCACTAGTCCCCAGTGGACCTCACCCGGTACCTCCCAGCGAGGGCCCCTTCGCACCCACCCCCTACTACGGTTACCAGCGCCCCGCCCCCCAGCTCTGGGTACCCCTCAATTACGACTACCCCCCTCGACACTACCCAACCGCCGCCCCACCCGCTCGGACTCCCCCCTCGCCCATGGGATGACGACGTCTCGAGGACTACAAACGGCAATGCGACGAAGTGCTTCACTCGCTTAGGATCTTGGCAGAGGACTTCGCGCAATGGGCAAGGGCGCTACTCACGGAATTCGGACACGACGACTTCACCGGCACACTGGAGGACTGGGCCCATTGCTTGGTCGAATTCGGGGATCGCCTCATGCGAGGAGAACTCCTGGAGCAAACCATGGTAAAGTATAGGCGCAATACGATCCTCCGGGAAGAATTACAGCAACTGCTCAACGAAGTCCACGGGAGCAAACCATGGTAAAGTATAGGCGCAATACGATCCTCCGGGAAGAATTACAGCAACTGCTCAACGAAGTCCACGTGTCCCCCTCCCCTCGGCCCCTCAACGACCCTGCGGACCCAGGTCGCTCGATTCACATTTGACGGGAACCCCCGGAACCGGCCCCAGCAGTCCCGGCAGCCCCCACGGTCCCCACTCCGGAGCAACGACAACGGGAAGAACGGCAGAACGCCTCAGCCATATTGCGGTCCCTCAACCCGACTGGAGGCCTTTTTGACCAACCCGCTGCCCGCACGGTAGGCTTGTCAACTCGTCACAGGGCTAATTCCGTTCCTAGTACCTTCGAGATCTGGGGGCAGCTCCAGAGACCCCTGGAACCCCTCCCGCGAATGGACAACACCTGACCTCTGCCCCCGGCAAACCCCGGTAGAGCCCAGGTGGACACCCCTAGTATGGATGACACGCTATGCTACATCGACGAGCTCACGCGCGACAACAACAAACAACGTCCCGCGCCTGTGCCCGCCCCGGCACCAGCACCGCCCCCCACGTCCGCCCTGGCCCCTCCGGAACCCAACTTCCGTCGCGACCTGCCACTCCACTTTGACCTACAAAACCCCCCGCGACCCCCGATGCAAGCACGACCCTCCCAGGCTGAACGACCCCCGCGCCACCCAGCACCCGGCCCCCCTCCAATCAACCCAACACCACCGAACCCTCCCCGACCGCCTCCGCCACCCCCAGCCGAACCTCGAGGACGACCCCCAGGCCCTCCACCCCCGCCCCCCCGCGTGGAGACCCGGGCCTCCTCCTGGCAGGAACGAGCCCCCCTGGGACAACGGGCCTCCCGGGCGTGGACCCCCAGGTGGTGGAGACCCGGGCCTCCTCCTGGCAGGAACGAGCCCCCCTGGGACAACGGGCCTCCCGGGCGTGGACCCCCAGGTGAGCCACCCAGAGGAGGTCCTCCCGGCGGAACGAGCCCCCCTGGGACAACGGGCCTCCCGGGCGTGGACCCCCAGGTGAGCCACCCAGAGGAGGTCCTCCCGGCAGGTGGGGCCCCGCCCTTGGTGCTTTTCCTCCTCAAGGAGGGGGGGGGTAATCATTACTACTACTATTACAATGCTGGCCCTCCTCCCCGCAACGCTGCCGGACCGGACGACGCTCGCGACGCCCTCGCCCGCGAAGGACGATTGGACATCCAAAAGCCCGACGCTTTCACGGGCTGGGACCCCCGAAAATGGCGTACCTTCCTCACTCAGTGTCTCAATACATTTCAGGCAAAGCCGCTCACGTTTCAGGTTGACAGCTCCCAGGTGGCCTTTGCCGCATCGTACCTCCAGGGGATTGCCTTCGATCACTACACGGCCCTCATCCAGTTCGACCCCAACAACCCGGCACTCGCGCATCGTACCTCCAGGGGATTGCCTTCGATCACTACACGGCCCTCATCCAGTTCGACCCCAACAACCCGGCACTCGCTCGCTGGCAAGCCTTCGTTGACGAGTTCTCCAGGAAATTTGGGATATACGACACTGTGGCTGAGGCCGAGGACAACCTCTTCAACCTCCGGATGCGCTCTGAAGAACGCTTCACTACCTTCATCGTATGTTTCGAAAAGGAAGCTTACGAGACAGGTTGGAATTACAGCGCCCTCTGGTACGCCCTCCGCCGTGCCCTCCCACAACGTATCAAGGACGTCCTCCGACTCGCCCTGAAACAACCCTCCTACAATGGATACAAGGCCCTCGTCATGCAGATCGACCAACGCTACTGGGAAGACCACAGTGAGCATTCGAACTCCCGACCCCCCTGGCCCTCTGGCGAAGCCCCCAACCCCCAAGGTCGAAACCCCGGTCCCCCTGCGTACGGCCCTCATCCAGTTCGACCCCAACAACCCGGCACTCGCTCGCTGGCAAGCCTTCGTCGACGAGTTCTCCAGGAAATGGCCCTCATCCAGTTCGACCCCAACAACCCGGCACTCGCTCGCTGGCAAGCCTTCGTCGACGAGTTCTCCAGGAAATTTGGGATATACGATACTGTGGCCGAGGCCGAGGACAACCTTTTCAACCTCCGGATGCGCTCTGAAGAACGCTTCACTACCTTCATCGTATGTTTCGAAAAGGAAGCTTACGAGACAGGTTGGAATTACAGCGCCCTCTGGTACGCCCTCCGCCGTGCCCTCCCACAACGTATCAAGGACGTCCTCCGACTCGCCCTGAAACAACCCTCCTACAATGGATACAAGGCCCTCGTCATGCAGATCGACCAACGCTACTGGGAAGACCACAGTGAGCATTCGAACTCCCGACCCCCCTGGCCCTCTGGCGAAGCCCCCAACCCCCAAGGTCGAAACCCCGGTCCCCCTGCGTTCCCGGGCGGCCGACCCCCGGTGAGTCGCGGCCCGCCCAACGCTAACCCCAGCAGCGGCACCTGCCCCCAGGCTCAGCTTAACGCCGCCGTGGCCGCCCACAACCCGGGCAACGTGCCGAACCCCAAGAAACCCCTGGACGACCCCGAAGATCTCGACTTTGCCGATGAACGGGACGAGGAGGCCCTCTGGGCCAACCGGCTTCAAAAGAAGGGACAACCCTGGATCAAAGTTCCGAAGGATGTGCAGGAACGGCGAAGCCACCCCCCGGACTCCAGTCTCGTTCGTCCCAATCCTTCGTCATCAATGCCAGGCTAGACGGCGTCCTGGGACCGATATCGGCCCTTATCGACAGCGGAGCCACTGGGGTTTTCATCAGCGACGCCCTTGACCTCCCCCACGACTCCCTCAACCAGCCCCTCTGCCTTCAACGCCTCGACAGCACCCCCTCCTCCTCCGGCCCCATCCAAAGGTCCCATTCAGGGCGTGTGACCCTGGATAACAACTACAAGTTCACCTCCGACTTCCTGGTCACACGACTTCACAAATCGACCCCGATAGTGCTGGGACTACCTTGGCTGCGCGACACGAACCCCGATATCGACTGGAGGATGCTCACCATGACCTTCCTGGGACCCGAAGACCACCCCTCGACCGCCATGCACCTCCGGGCCCTAGGGAGCGACCCGGTGCCCGACACCCCCAGTATGACAGCCGCGCCCTCCCCACATACGCCACCCACGCCCTCACCCACACCCGGCCGAGTCCGCAAGGTCCCTGATCGACCCCCAAACATTTCTCAGAACAAGTACAAAGGGCCGAACTACCCGGGCCGGTCTCAGACACACCTCAAACCCGCCTCAGCCGACACACCCACGACCCTGATCGACCCGGACACACTCGACATCAGGATCATTGGAGCCGCCCCCTTCGCCCGCCTCATGAAGGATGGAACTCCCACGTTCCAGCTACACACCTCGCCATCTCTCCTGGAAGAGCACCTACGAGGAGACGCTGTTCCCCCGGAGAAGAAAACCGAGGAGCAGATCCTCCGAGAAGTAGTTCCCCCGGAGTACCATGAGTTCGCTGACGTATTCTCCGAAGGAGACGCCAAGGAGATTCCCTCTCATCGTCCCTACGACCATATGATCGACCTCGAGGAAAGAGTCGCCCCCCCTTTCGGCAAGGTGTACAACATGTCAGAGGTCGAGCTCTGGGCCCTCAAGGACTACCTCGATGAAATGCTCGGTAAGGAATTCATCTGACCCTCTGCCTCCGCCACCGGAGCCCCGGTTCTATTCGCCAAGAAGAAGGACGGCTCGCTCCGACTCTGCGTCGACTACCAGGGACTCAATAAGATCACCAAGAAGAACCGCTACCCGCTCCCGCTCATCGGCGACCTGGTCGATCGACTCCGCAGCGCCAAGGTCTACACAAAAATCGACCTCCGCTCCAGTTACAACAACGTTCGCATCGCCCTGGGACATGAGTGGAAAACCGCGTTCCGCACACAGTATGGTCTGTTTGAGTACCTTGTAATGCCTTTCGGAATGACTAACTCCCCCGCCACGTTCCAATACTTCATGAACGACATCTTCCACGACATGAGCGACGTCTTCGTGATAGTCTACCTGGACGACATACTCATCTACTCTGACTCGAAGGAAGACCACCAGAAGCATGTCCAGCAAGTCCTCTGATAGTCTACCTGGACGACATACTCATCTACTCTGACTCGAAGGAAGACCACCAGAAGCATGTCCAGCAAGTCCTCGAACGCCTCCGGGAGCACAATCTCCACGCCAAGCCCGAGAAGTGTTCGTTCCACACGGAAGAGGTCAAGTATCTTGGTGTCATCGTATTCCCGAACGGCGTCCGCATGGATCCCCACAAGGTCGAGGCCATCGTCAACTGGCCGCAGCCCCGGAATGTGAAGGAAGTACAGTCCTTCCTGGGTTTCACTAACTTCTACCGGAGGTTTATAGACAACTACTCCAGGATCACGAAACCCCTCAACCGGCTCACACGTAAGGACATCGCCTGGAACTGGGACAGTAAGTGCCAGAGCGTCTTTAACCTGCTCAAGGAGGCTTTCACAGTCGCCCTGGTACTCCAGCACTACGACCCGGCCCTCCCGATCATCCTGGAATGTGACGCGTCCGACTATGCCATCGCCGGGATTCTCTCACAGATGGAGCCTGATGGTGGGGAGCCCCGGCCAGTCGCCTTCTACACCCGGTCCATGATCGACGCCGAGCTCAACTACGACATCTACGACAAGGAGCTCCTCGCCATCGTCGAAGCCTTCAAGCAATGGTGAGCCTACCTCGAGGGAGCCCGGCACCGGATTCAGGTCTACTCGGATCACAACAACCTGCAGTACTTCACCACGACCAAGCAACTTAGTCGACGGCAGGCCCGGTGGTCCGAGATCCTCTCGGAGTACGACTTCATGATCCAGTACTGCCTGGGACGACTTGGAGCTAAACCCGACGCCCTCACCCGTTGGCTGGACGTCTACCCCAAGAAGTCGTTCGAGGCAGAACGCAATGCGTTCAATCATCGCGTAGTGATCCCTCCCGAACATTTGAATGCCGTACTGATCTTAAACGACAAAGGAACCCTGAGCCAGATCCGCCGTGCCCCCCGAGACAAGTATTTCGCCGATCATGACCCCCGCAACCCTCCCGACGGAACTGACCGGGACCCCACCTTTTCCTTGTCCTCCGACGAGAAACTCCTCCTCCGGGACGGCCGCATTTACGTCCCAGATCACGCCCGACTCCGCTACGACGTCCTGCGCCAGCACCACGACCACAAGCTCCGGGGACACCCTGGGATACGTAAGACCCTCCAGCTTATCTCCCGGACTTACTTTTGGCCAGGATTGAAGAAGGACGTGACCCGCTACATTCGATCATGCAAACCCTGCCTCCAGGCCAAGGTCCCCCGACACCAACCGTATGGACTCCTGAAACCCCTGCTGGTCGGACGGCGCCCCTGGTCCTCCATATCTCTGGACCACATCGTCGAACTCCCGGAATCTGAAGGGTTCGATGCCATCCTCGTTGTTGTGTGTAGGCTAACCAAACAGGGCATTTTCCTACCCTGCCACACCACGGACACCGCCCCGGACTTCGCCCAGCTGTTCCTTGAGCACGTCTTCGCCAAACATGGACTCCCAGACGACATCGTCTCCGACCGTGGCCCCCTCTTCATGTCCAAGTTTTGGACTTCCCTGTGTAAGGCATTTGAAGTAAAGACTAACCTCTCTACCGCCTACCACCCCGAAACCGACGGCCAAACCGAAAGGGTCAACCAGTCTCTCGAGCAGTACCTCCGACTGTACGTCAACTACTTGCAGGACAACTGGCGCGCCGAACTCCCCCTGGCTGAGTTCACCTACAACAACATGCTGCACTCCGCCACCGGGGTATCCCCCTTCTTCGCCAACAAAGGGTACCACCCCCGACTGACGCTCTCGCTCTGGGACATCCCGTTGCACCCCGCCCACGAGGTCGCCCGGGATCTCCAGTCCCTTCACAAGTTCCTCTGGGAAGAGATCGACACCGCGAACCAGGCCTACGTGAAACACGCCGACCGGAAACGGGAAGACACCCCCGACTGGACCCCTGGGACAAAGATATGGTTAGATCGACGCCACCTCCGCACCTGCCGGCCCTCCCCAAAACTCGATCACAAGCGCCTCGGCCCGTTCAAAATTTTGAAGAAGGTCTCATCCCACGCCTACAAGATCGAGCTTCCCCCGGGACTAAAAGGTCTGCACCCGGTATTCCACGTCCGCCTCCTGGAACGACACCCCCCGGATCCCTTCCCCGAACGACGCCCCGAGCCCCCTCCCCCGGTCGAGGTCGAGGACGAGTACCACTACGAGGTTGAAGACATCCTCGACTCCCGGAACATTCGTGGACGACCCCACTTCCTCGTACGGTGGAAGGGATACGGCCCGGAAGACGACACTTGGGAACCACACGGAAACCTCGAAGGCGCCCTCGACAAACTCCAGGACTTCCAACAACGGCACTCGGGAAACGACCCTCCCAGGTGCAGGACTCACAGACGGCAGTAGTGGGCGTAACCCCCGCCTCTGGGCTCAGTAGGGATTCAACTCCCATGTATACTTTCTACTTTCCCTCTCTAGATCTTACTCTCTTTTAGTATCATTTTATAGTGGTGTCCCGGAACCTGGGCAAGGTGCCTTCTGTTTTTCAGTCTTCTTTCGCCCCTTACATCACCCTTTACCCTGGGAAACCAAGTATATACATTTTTCTATTTTACATATTCTACGTAGCAACCAGGGTGACGAGACAAACAAGAAGTGACAAGAAAAAAACGCGAAAAAGATGCCGCCCCTAGCCGGAACTCCCCTCGCCAGACCTTCCCCTCGGCCAACCCCGGAAATCCTCCTCCACCCTCTCCGGACCGTGTTCCCGCCATATCTCCTCGGCTAGCTGATCCCAGGACGGGAGCTGCTCGCCCTCGTCCAGAACATGCTCGAACCACGACCCCGGGGCCAGGACGTTCCTCCGGCGGTGAGCACCCACCAACCTCCCCAGCAAATCCAGGCCCCGCTCCACCCCGGGGTTCCCTCCCGGACGTTCCTCCGGCGGTGAGCACCCACCAACCTCCCCAGCAAATCCAGGCCCCGCTCCACCCCGGGGTTCCCTCCCCCCGACCACAGCCCCTCTTGGAGAGACGCAAACGCCGCGGCGGCCCCGTCCAGGAGCAGGCGGTGCTCCCGAGCCCAGCCTGGAAACGTTAGTACAACCCAGCCACGAAAGGGAGGCACTCACTCAGGGAGGCCATGCGCCCGATGACCACGTCCCGGCGCAGGGCCTCAACCAACTCAGGACTCAAGGGACCCTGCGCCGGGATTCCCACCCCCTGCTCCAGCCTGGCCCTCATAGCATCCAGCTGGGCCTTGGCTCCTCCCCGGGCTACCCTCGCCTCCTCCAGCTCCTGGAGGGCGGTCTCACGGTCCTCCTTCAGCCCCCTCCAGATCGCCGCCTCCTCCCTCGCCGCCTCCTCTTGCTCCTCCCGCTCCTGGTCGGCCTGCTCGAGGCGCTCCTGCAGAGCCCCCACTCCGACGCCCAGCAGTCGCTCCGACAATGGGGAAAATACCGCTGGGGAGAGGCGCACTGGGGAAGCCAGGGGCGGGGACTGGGGAGCCAGGGACGGGGTCTCCACGGGCAGGCGCGCCCTCTTGGACGGACCCGGTAAGGGGCTGGGCGACGCCCGCCTCTTCCCTTTGTCTAGGTGCCTCCCTCGACCCTCGTGACTCCCAGTCCCGGCCCGGGTTACCCGACGAGTAATGAGGACCACGGGCCGGCCCCAGCCCCCCACCCGGACGACCTCCTGACCTCCTGACCCCCCGCTGGACGGCTGCACGGGCGCCGTGGGCACCTCCTCCTCCGGCTCCACCCCCTCGTCCACCAGCTCCACCACCCAATCCCGCTCCTCGACCCCCCTCCATACCGACGTGTCTCGGCGGGACGAAGGAACCGGGACCTCGAACTCGCACGGTACCACCCGGCAGGCACAATGCAGACACTGTGATGCCGGAGTTAGCCAGGAAAACCGAGGTAAGAACCCACTCACCGGCCCATTGCTCACGCACCAGTTGTGCGCGGGCAACCTCTGGGGCCTCTCCAGCGCCTCCTCAAACACCTTCTGCGACGCGTCCACCCACGCGACGCGCCGGTCGTCCGGGACCACCGTAACCACCCCTACCGCCATCCTGGAGCGGCGGAATCGAGGGGCGGGCAACCTAGGGCGGGGAGGGCGGACGGTCATCCACGCAAACGTAGGCACGGGACGACCCTGACGGGACTCCGAGGGAACGCTAGGACCTGCATCGGGGGCAGACTCCGGTTGCCGACTGGGACCCGCCTCCGGGATTGGAATATTGAGTTGTTCTGGAATAGGAAGGTCAGTTGAGACAGATGGACGACGCGAAAAGCACTCACGTTGCCGGACAAGCTCGGTACCGCGCGTCCCGGGCTTCCCAGGCCATGAGGGGCGCGACCTCGTTGGTTTGCGGGGGCGTCGGGGAAT
>JAMWFC010000052.1:237948-271631 GCA_027475525.1 Macrolepiota albuminosa | reverse complement strand
CGAGTATCCGTGGGTCAAGTCCGCATTGTAAGGGCGATTGCTTTCCCGGAAAGCCCCCGACTCAGCGGAACCTGACAGATATCTGCAGGTTTAATGTGCAGTTGGAGGTCAAATATAAATAATATTGATACTGTGAACTCACCAAGTCTTGCAGCTGTGTAGAAGCAAGTTGTAGCACAGGCAAAGACAGCTGCATTTAGTGGTTTGAGCTCTCCATTTTCCAGATCTAACTGCTTATATATCTCCTCTAGGAAGGCCGGTGTACAAGGCTTACACTTTTTTTCTTTTGGCTGTGAGGAGAGCTAATTGCTTTGCAGCTTTCATTAGAGCATTCATGCTATCCTGGTTGGATGTACAAGGGACATTGTGAAGTATGTGCCATGCTTGTATACCTGCTAAGAAATTCTTGATTGCTGATTTTGAATATTCCCCAGCTATAGCAGCCACAAAGGCTTCTAGGATGCTGTGTGATACTGGGGCTCTTTCTCTTTTTGTTATGTGCCTAAAATTGCAGAAGGCATGGAAAATCAGTAAGCCTGTTCCATATGTTCCTTTTGTTGACTCTGCCAATGCTTTATTCAGGACTTCAAAAATTCTCCTTATATTTTTTTTTGTCATCATAAATCTATTGCCCCCATCTTGCTTACTAGGGCTGTCTGCTGGTGGTTTTCAAAGACATAGATGATCTTTGGCTAACACATGCAGTCTCAAAGGGGATGAAATGAGTCTTAAGCCTATGAGATATGACTTCAGTTTGCATAGGGTTTGCTTATCTTCTTTGGTAGCTATGTCTGAATAAAATCACTTATGTTCCTTGCTAGTGCTTTTCAAAGGACCACTGCTTCCAGCTTGTGTCTTGAGTGAGATCTTCAAGTCAGCCTTGTGTCTGGTTCAACCAGATATCATTTTCTCTTCTATAATGTTCATGCTCTTGCTTTCTATTACTTTTGGCAATGCAGGATGATTCATCAAAGTTGATAATGAACTCCTCAAGTTCATGTGTAATTGGAATGAGGGGTAATAAGAAGCTTCTTGGCAGATATTGACCTTGTAAAGGTCTATCTGCTCAAGCTCACTTGAAACATATCTAGTTATATTGTGAGTTCATTCTCCTCATATTGACTTTAGACTCTTTGAAGATTTTATTGACCTGATAGTTCCTGCTCCTTCCAACTCACCATCCTTTGATGACTTCTTTATTGTCTCCATGCACTTTGTAATGTTTTCTCCCACCCTTCTTGAAAATAATAGCAGCAACAAGAAATGCAAATTCAACTGCCTCAGCCCAACCAATGTCTCTTCCATCTTTGTTCTATTCTAGATGAAACTTCCAAGCTTGCTATTTCTCTCCAATTATGATCCAAATTCCAATTGCTGAGCTGGCATTGAAGTAGGCTTCAATGTCAAAAGTAGATTGTATTTTCAGAATTAGTCTCGCCACTAATTGAGATAATACTTGCTGATGATGCCAACTGTGGTTGGGTGTGCTGGATGTTACACAGTACAATGCTGTCTCCAGCACTTGGCATGCATAGTGTGTGAGGAGTTCTGACAGGGTCCTAGTGTGCTCAAGCTAATATGATAAGATGATGTGCTAGATAATAATGCTCCTGACACTACCTAGCAAACTGTAAGCTCTGTAGCTTAGGCAAAAAATATTGCAAAAAGAAAGAATAGCACAATAAAATGTGCCTGTAGGTGGCACCATAAACAACAAAGATGATATAGACAATGCTAGCACCCAACTTAGTGACAAAGTCAGGTCAAGCTAGTGCAATTTGAATGCTGAGAGTAACTGGGTGCTGATGAGTTATGATTTATTGCTATTTGCATGTTAAGTAGCTATCTTTTATACTATGCATTACTGTATTTTAGAAATGAGTCCATTTGCAGCACTACCCATTAGTGCCTTTCCTTGTAGTTACAACTAATAGCAACATGTCAACAGCAACCAGCAGCATATGGGTGACAGCAACCAATGGCATTACAGTCTATTGGCCATGGCCATTCTAAAACTACTTAAAATTGTATAAGTCTGCTCACTTTTAATATGAGTCTGATTGACTAGGCTTCTCTGGAGTATGGTCAGAAAATCCTCAACAGATGCTGTGAGCATTAACTCTGGTGCTAAACATTGTACCTTCTTTTGATAGGTTAAAATGTTGGATTTTAGTAGATCCCATTCTGTTGTTGTTAATTCTTTACACTTCTAATTGAGGTGTTTTGACAAATGGCAGTGCCTAATGCTAACCCCTTTTGGAATTGATCAGGATTTGGTCAGAGTCACCTCCTTGTCATTGCACTAGTACTACAAGTTCTGAGCCTCCTGATTCCTTGAAGTCAATGAATAGTGGATGCTGAATGGCTAATAAATAGTAGTTGAGACTAGTAAGTGAAGCCTGTATTGAGGAGCAAAGCCAGAGATGTCCTGAGTCCAAGAAGGTTACTTGAGTCTCCAGATTAAGGAGTATAAGTAGGCCTGTAATATCCCTTAATGTGCTTAGCCTAAGTAGAAGCCTATCATTGCTTTTACCAGGACAGATCTTTTAGTGTACTCTGAGAAGGAGTTCATGGTTTGAATAGACTATTGTGGAACAATCCCATGAGGGCCTCCAAGTAGAGATGACTGTAAGAGTGACCTCTGGAGACTATAGCTCAGTCATACAGCTGGCAAAGGAAGATCCAAAGTGTATTAGAGTATATAATGACAATACCATAATAACTACTCACCTGGCAAAGAGAGATCCAAAAAGAATAAGTCTAGGGATTCTCTATGCCAGGTTGGATGCTTCTAGGGCCTCTGAAGCATAGAAAACAACTGTACAGTACCACAAAACCTTAAAAACTCAAAAATTGCCTAAATAAACAACTGTACAAATAAGGCAGGAAAACTCCAGACTTTGGAAGTCAGAAAGGCAAATTTTGGCTTATGTAAGCAGCCTGGAAGTGGTACTGAGGGGGCCACACTTGTCTGAATAATAGCTAAAGAACCACTATTGACCTATTTTTGAGCATCATCAACAGTTGAGTTTTTTGGCTATCTGGAAGTACTCCAGATTTTTGTGGTCTACTCAGACTTTAAAGCTGTGCCAAGCCTCTTCCAAGAAATGGTACTACTCCTCTAAAAACTGGATGATTGTGAGCATCTCCTTGTTATGCATCTTGTAGTTCTGTTCCACAGCATTGAGGCTTTTAAAGTAGAAGACTATGGTGATAGGACCACACACAGGCTAGACACACCAAGGGCAGGCCACAGCAGCTTGGCATTGGCTCCAGATATATTGGCATATGTAATCCAAACCTGGTGCATGTGATTTAGCTATTTTAGGCCATATCCAATAGGCACACATAGCAAGCAACAAATCTGATCAGTGATAGCACTAGCAACAGCTAAAATGACAAGTGACAAATAGTATCACTCTATCAGCAAATAGTACAACTAGTCAGCAGTAGCACTTACAAACTAGAATGATAGAATTTTCCTGTGACTGATAGCTTGGCATTTTACCTTGGCATCTGACATTACTTGATGCTTTCTATTGACTTAAACAGACAGCAGTCTTGCAGATTTTTTACTATTTAGTTTAATTCATGGTGTCTACTTAATTTTTTCAAGTTTGTTGCTTCTTGGCAATACTTAGCCACTTAGCAATAGTGAATTAATTTAGTAATTCAACAACAAAGAGGGAGACACATGATATAGTAGTAATACTATCCAAGTCCATACCTCTTAAATAACTCATGCTAACAAATGTAGCAAGAGATTAAGTTGAACTATGTCCTTCCACCAGATATTTACTATGAGATTCCTAGGTTTAGCTGCATTTGGAAAGGTTTAGTAGGTATTATAAAAATTATTACGAGTCTCATACTGTTTCTTAGAAAAATCTGAGATTTATATATAAATACATTTCTGCACTGGTAGCATACATAAATACCCTGATCTACAGAGGCTGACTATCAGAGCATTGTCTACAGTGTTCACAGTGGTATTACTAAAAAAAAAAAATAGAAAACAGAGTTTACATCCCACTTCTGCTCAGTTCACTGTAAGGATGATCTCTGGAGGCTGTGGCTCAGTCACATAGCTGGCAGAGGGAGATCTAAAGTGTATTAGAATATATACTGACAATATCATGATAACTACTCACCTGGCAGAGGGAGATCCAAAGAGAAAGATCTAAAGTGTATTAGAATATATACTGACAATATCATGATAACTACTCACCTGGCAGAGGGAGATCCAAAGAGAACAAGTCTAGGGATTCCCTATGCCAGGTTGGACGCTTCTGGGGCCTCTGAAGCATGGAAAACACCTGTACAGTATAACAAAACCTTAAAAACTCAAAACTTGCCTACACAAACAATTGCACAAATAAGGGACAAACTCTAACAAACTCTGGCTTATGTAAGTCATCTGGAAGCGGTGCTGAAGGGCCTGTCTGAATGGTAGCTAAAGAACCAAAGCACCTCAAGAGCTGAAAATAGTACTAACAGATAGTGTTGAAAGAATAGAAACAGTAAAATGAGAGAATGTTAGAAGAAATAAGAGAATGAATAAAAGGAGAGTGGAGAGATAAGGAGTGAAAAAAGGAAGAAATGAGGAGTCCCCTGATGTTCACCTTATAGTTCAGATTTTTTTTGAGCTAACTTAGCATAAGTTACCAATTTTTTGAACATTTTTAGCCTGCTTGCCACACTACTTGCATATGAAACCTATATGTCTTGCATCTATGGCAAGCATTATGTAGCTTAGTAGTTACTAAGCCTCTAGTCTTCTTGCTGCATTTTTTGCTGCACTTACTCTCAATCTTCCTCTTTTTATAAGTGCATTTATTTGTTAGCACATCTCTTTACTGCATTTTCCTTGCTGACCTTTCTTACTAATACTTATCTTTTTCTTGCCATCTAACTTGTTACTTGACATATTCTCTGAGACCTGCCTGGAACTTCCTCAAAAACACTTAGCATGCTCAATGCATATTTCCCAGATTAGTAGCTATAATTTGTATCTGCTACTGACCAACTTTTGGGCATTATCAATAGGGTGCCACCTTCTATTCTCCTGTGACTGTTGAGATAGGACTGCATTGGTAGCAAAGTCAGAACTATCCATCTCTACTCAGAAAAGGAGGTTATCATCTAGGAACAAGAGCATAAGCTTTGAAATGATAGCAAACATCAGAACTTTGAAAGCCTGTGACTTGAGCTTCTTTCAGGTCCAGAGAATATCTTTTCTGATGAGATTGAACAGTGGCTACATGTAGTGGAAGAAGTCCTGAATAAACCTATGATAGAAGTTGGTAAAGCCTAGAAAGGCCTGCACTTTCTTTTTATTCTAGATTTTGGGCCACTATGCCATGCTGGCCACCTTCACAGGGCCCATCTTTGCCACTCCATAGAAGATGATGAGTCTGCTTAAACTGTCACAACCAGCATTCTTATCCTTAAATAGCAACTCCTCCAGCACATCACCTCAGCATTCTAACCCTGAATAATAACTCCCAGCATGTCACCCAAACCCTTTGGTGCCTGTCCTCAAGCTCTGAACCTCTCTGGACTCCACCAAATAACTCTGATATATGGCCCTACCCAGCCAACAGGCTCTGACCAATCCTTCTGGTGCCACACCCATACCTGAACTATACACCACACAGGACTTGCAGCTGGTCAATACACCACACAGGACTGACTGCATGGAGTACAACTCTGAAGCTCATCCAGATGGCCTGAATCTTACCTGCTATAGGTATTTAACTCATAGCCAACAACCCATTATAGTAGTCTTGATATTGCCATAACTTCTGCCTCTATATTTGTTTGTCTATCTTATCTAAACTTGCTCAATCAATCTTCTCTTCTCCAAAAAGTCTCCTGGTCCACTAAGTCTCACTTTAATCTTCTCTTCCATTTTCTGGTCTCAGTCTCAGTTACCCTGTTTTAGTTTCTCTTCCAACTTTCTCCTCATTGTTTCTCTGCCCTTCCTGGCTCTGCTCCCTCTTGTTGTATCTCAGACTTAGCCTGGAATCCTGCCCATCCACCCTTTCGAACTCCAGCACCCCATGTATGTTCCAGAGAACTCTTATGCCTTATTCAAAACTCCAGAGCTTGCCCACTGCAGCTTGGAGACACCTTATAGACTTTGAGTCTGCCTAATAAAAACCTGCTTGCAATTGGAAGTGCCCATCATCAGCAGAACCTGACATAAACTCACACTTCTTAGGCTTGAAGAATAGCTGGTGCTGACAGAGATGGTTTAGAATGATCTGAGTAATATGGCAGTATTCCTTTAACATCTTGGTATAAATGAGGATATTGTTGAGATACATGCATACCATGCTATTGGCAATGAGGTCCTAAAAATATTGTTCATCATTGTCCGAAAGGTGGCAGGGCTATTGGTGAGTCCAAAAAACATTATCAGCAATTCAAACAGCTGTGGTTGGTCTGAAATGTGGCTTTATACTTGTCTTTCTCCTAGATGCACATATTGTTATAGCTCTAGCAGACATCCAACTTAGTGAAGTAGCATGCATCCCAGAGGTTGTTGATGAGCTTGGAGACAAGAAAGAGTAGATAGCAGCTCTTGACTATCATTATGTTGAGCACACAGTAGTTCTGGACCAATCAGAAGGAATCATCTTTCTTCTTGATGAAGAACATCAAAGAGGCCATGGGAGACTTTAAAAAGCAGATATGTTTCAATTCAAGATTCTCCCAAAGGAATGCATCCCTTGTCCTGCTCCTTGAATTCAGATTTTCTCTGTGGTCTCTGGAGCTTGCATGGGTGCTAGCATGGCATGTACAAATCTATTTGTTGATATTTTTCACACATTGACATAGTCTACTGGTTATATAAGCATCCAGTCTTTGATCACATGACAGTAAAAATTGAAGACATTTTTCCACCACTGACACATGCTGCTGCTTATATGAGCCTTCAAATAGATAAACTGTTTTTGAATTACATGACAGCAAAAATCAAAGATATTTTTTCCACACTGACACAGGCTGCTGCTTATATGAGCATAGAATTGAAGACATTTGCTTATATGAGCATCTGAATAGACAAATAGTCTTTGAATCACAAGACAGCAAAAATTGAAGACATTTTTTCCACACTGACACAGACTGCTGTTTACATGAGCATTTGGATAGACAAACAGTCCATGGATCACATGACAGCAAAAATCAAAGGCATTTTTCCCACACTGATATAGGCTGCTGCTTATATGAGCATCCAGATAGATGAACAGTCTTTGAATCACATGACAGCAAAAATCAAAGACATTTTTCTCATACACCTACCTCAGCCTCAGAACAAATTATCAACAAGAAACAAAATCACATGACAGCAAAAATTGAAGCTATTTTTCCCACACATAGTCCACTGCACAGAAAAACCTTGATCTATTCTAGATCTTGGAACTGAGACTGCATACAGTCTAAAAGAGAGGCATATAACTAGCTGTTATTGTCATTGGAGCTGCTAGCTCTTTTCAATCTATTACCTTACATATAAAAATGCATTGTTAAGTAATTATATATAATGAAACCATGCTACCTTATGTAAGATAGCTTTTTTGTATTCACACATAGTACTAGAATTGACAACTGATCTGGTTTTATTGTGTGAAATCAAGACTACTGACATTGACATTGTTTCAACTTCTTCCACTTTATTTATTATACATTTTTTTCATAGCTGCTACCACTACTGCTACTCTCACCACTTCCTCACCACTCCCTCACTTACCAAAACCAACAGTTGTCACAGAAGACCTCCCATCTGCCTAACTATCTCTCTTATCACAAGTCACTCCTACAGCTATCATCTCAATTTCCATGATCTCAACAAGGCAGTAAGCAATATTATCAATATTACTTACTAGAGGTCTCAGAGTTATTGCACCAATATATGTGGAACTGCTGCACCCTATACTTTTTCCTCTGTCTTGAGGTAACCTTAGGTCTGGGGCTGTTTTGAATTCTTGTGTGGCTTTGTCTGTTTCAGCGTTATAACTTTAGTAGACCTCAGTTCATTCTCATTGATCTTGCTGGATCATGCTTACACCCACATCAAAGGCATAATATGTAGTTGGAAAATTCGGATATCAACTTTTTCCTGTGATTATGAGGCACACCAACATGGAAGTAAATAATTATTCTTGTAGTTTTAATGTATTTGTATCAGAGTATCTGAACTGAGGTGTAAATCCAACCAACGTACCTCATACCTTGTCAACTCTTTGTTTTTCCTTTTCCCCGCTCTACTCAGGTTTTGCAAAAACATAGCCGTGAGCGGTCACCTCAGAAGAACGAACATGCAAAGTCTGCATTGAGATCATTCCCATGGTATGTATGTATGTACCTTCAATCAAATAATCATTCAAGAGCCATATCATTGATTGCTGATTGTTAAGCTTTGAAACCAGCCAGGGTGTGAGTGGACTTTTCCCACATATATTCATATGACTCTGTCCAAAAAAAAAAGTATGATATGCTACCACCCGCTTGCTCATTCTTAGGTTCATATCAATGATAGATGATAGATGAATATGAAACCCACCATCTCTACAAGCATGTGATGCCCCAAAAAAGTTCCTTTGCAGGAAGTGATAATCATTTTTTTTTCATCTGCCTTGCTTCTCTGGTTCTTCCTTCTCCATTTTTATGCTTTTTTCCTACTTTTTCATTCTCAAGGAAAGAAAATGATCAGCGTCTCCTACCGCCAAGATCACGCATCCACCCCTGAGCATCAACTGTGACCTCACATATTTACATGTATACTCCTAACGTCCGTCCCAAATCGACCATTTGTTGTGCCCCTCTCTTGTTTTAAACTCTTCCTTTTCTTCGTCAAACTCGAGATCCTGATCCGACGTTTCTCATAAGCTTCGATTTGCAGCTTCTTACGAATACCTCGTGTATACTATCATTGACGTACACGAATATACTACCACTTGGCGTGGTCTTGTAAGTCCGGAATATCCAATGGTTTTCAAGTCAACGGTTCTCCGAAAGTCACTGGGTCGATAACTCGATGTAGTTACCAAAGGCATGCCGTTTACTTTAAGCGATGGAACGGTCGCAGAGTCACTGCCCCCGACGGATGGAAGGGACGGGTGTGGATTCCTCCTTCCCACCGCGACCGTGCCTGGCCCCTTGGACCTGACATTTTGTGTTGCGGATCTGTCAACGAAAGATAAGACACAAATAAATAAAGGTCAAGGAAAGGTTGGGGGATTGTCAATTGGATAATCAATCGCTGATGGTAAACTTGTGATGGGGTGGGGTGGGTACATACCGACGCGGAACTATAATCTAAGCGAGAGAGGAACTCAATTCTCCGTTGGCCCGAGTTTCAATTGGGTTTTTCTCCAGCTCCTATAGTGTGTACTCTCGTCCATTCTGTCTGTCATTAAGTGTGTTTTGATATAAACGATATAAACGAGTTTTCATGAATACGTAAAAATGGCGCAGACATGAACCCCTGTTGGATCAGCTCCAACCCTCCGTGCTTCGCGGATGATGGAGAGAGATTGTTTCCGAGGTTCTCTCCGAATCTTTGTAAGTCCCGATGACTCGACGGATGTCGATGATGAATCGATGATCGATGACTCATGGACCTGTGCTGAAAAGTTACCGAGTTTTCCCATGGTTCTTCCATCTTTGATTTACATCCTATGTACATACTTTGTGATTTAACATTGGTGAACATTTTGATTCCATGTGGTTGTCACCAGGAAAATACCCGACTGATTGTCAATTGACGAAATGTCGAAATGACAACATGCCTCCCCCGAGTGATCTGTACGCGCAAGTTTTTTTTTTTTCTTTTTTTCCGATCTGATTAAAAATTTTGTTGACTGATTAACGTTTCCATGTTAACACGGTCGAAGCTTTGATGAACAGTGCAGGTGCGGTGCGCAAGTGTGCAAGTGGTTAGTTGTATTGTTGGTACAGAGTCAGAGTCCCGAGTAGATGGTATGCAGTTTAAGTAATTTCATGTGTCCATGCGTGTACGTATGCGCAAGGTAGGAGGATGCATGCTGTGGAGATAGGTACAATGTGGAGTGGAACGAACATCCGGAGAATAAAGATAAGTGAAAAGTGACAGTGGTACATGGATGTGAAGTGAGCATAGGATGTTGTGAGAGAGAGATCGAGAGTCCCAGAGAGCTCCGAATGAATACAAGTACACTACGGTCTGCGGCGCGTGGCATCGCCATGGCCACGACGGGGGCGCAGGGGCCAGCGCAGGGGTGTTGTGTAACGCATTTACACGACGAGAGAATAACAAACACAGTGTCCATCTTACCTCTCACACCGCATAGTCGACCATTTCCCAGTCGTCAAGGGCACCGCAGGACGTGGTCGCGTCGTGCATGGTGACATCCCCTTCTGCATCGCCCTCTGCATCTGCATCATCGCCTGCAGCACTGGCAACGAGCCTCTCGAGGTCCATGGTAGCACTCATCATGGACACGGCGAGACGTGGGCCCATGCGAAGAATCTTCTGGCCCTCGGGGGAGCCCTTCATAGAAGTGGTGAGAGCCTTGCGGTATAGATCTGGCTCGGGCTTTGAGCGAGGAAAGGAAGGGCGGCTGGGACGGGGAGAACGGGAGGGTGAGAGCGGGGAGGTGAGGCGGGGCTTTGTGGGGAGTGGGGTAGGGAGACGGGGCAGGGACTTGGGAAGGTGCTGAGTGGGCTGGCGGAGTAATGGGCGGGGAAGGGCACGGCGACGGTGGTCGCGCTGGTCCTTGCAGAATTGGAGAGAGCGGGAGTACGGGCCGTCGAGGCAAGACTCTGTGCGGCGGAGAGTGGCAGCCATGTTGACGCGGGCAGCCTTCGCGGGGGGACAGGAGAAGGACGACGTGCGTTTGCGAGATTGTGGCGGGACAACAACAACTGACATTTCCCTGACTGCTGTGGCCACAAGGACTCAATTATTATAACGGATCACAAGTGGCGGTGCCACTTCCGCAATTGGCATTCCTCTTGTCAGCACTGTGGGCGTAACAACAGCCAGAACAGAATACGCTATACAGCTGTAAACCAACTACCACAAACAACATCCTTTTCCTTTATTAGTGACCAATCCTCCTATCATTTCTGGAACTCGGCCAACACCTCATCTGTATTCAAAAACCTCGTTTTGTCAAGGTCCCCATCTGTATATGATATGTCACTTTCCCGTCGGTACAAAAGAGGAGTTCAATCACCATCAGGGATAGCCGTGATATTATCCCTCTTTAGCTGAAGCACGCTCCGGTCCTGCAGCGTGTACTTTGGCCAGTTACCTGCCAATCTATATCAAACAGTGACTGGAAAACAATGGCCACCAGGCATACCACCAGGATTCATATCATTAACAAACGCCAACCAGAAATCAAGCAACGTGTTCGAAAAGTCGTCCTCGACCGCCGCTTCGCCAGTCGGCAACCTAAATATCAGCGGTAGCTCCGACGCATGTGGCACTATAAAGCTCATCATCC
Source organism: Macrolepiota albuminosa (assembly GCA_027475525.1). NCBI lineage: Eukaryota > Fungi > Basidiomycota > Agaricomycetes > Agaricales > Agaricaceae > Macrolepiota > Macrolepiota albuminosa. The sequence goes on along the minus strand of JAMWFC010000052.1, from coordinate 260,133 downwards.
ATCGAGCAACAAACCGCCCACCACGGATCCTCACTCACCTCCAAGCGTAACATTATTCCCAGGAATAAACTCTGCAAACATGTATCCATACACATCCTGCACGGGCGCCGCGTGGTCGAAGAACAGCCTCCGCGGCGCGAGGAACATCTCATCCGTGTACCACGCCTCTCCGCGATCGAACAGCTCGTTCCCCGTCGCAAACGGGATCTCCCTCGTCGTCGTCGTCGGGAACAGCTCGAATAACCGCTCGAACGTCCCCTGCTTCACGGTCGAGTTGTCGATCAGCAGCGCCTGGATGAACGTCTCGAAGAGCGCGTCGGACTCCCGCGTCGTGCGTGCTTCTGCGTTCATCGGGAGGAGCGAAACGGAAAACCGTGTTCCTTCATTCAACTATGCACTGAGGATAAGGAACAGGAAATCAAATGGGTAGGGAGAGTTACGAACATTTGTGCCAGCGAGATACGCTACGTCGTGCCTAAACTCGCCCGCTTTGATGAGCGTCGACGCGCGTTCGGGTGCAAAGCTCCCCGGCGGACCGATCGAGGGCTGCCACAGCTGGTTGTTGAGCACGACACTGATCATCGAATTACTAATTGCTAAAAGTGTCTGCCATTCATTAATCAGCAGAGACTAGGGAAAAGAGAGAAGATGAGGACACGCGAACATCGAATGGTACCGCCTGGAGACACGCGATCGCATCTGGTCCCGCAGAGCACCCTGTGTTGGCGAGGAGCCGGGCGAACGGCTTGTCTGGCTCGTCGTATACGCTTGCGGGCGGAGAAGTTTTGCTGCGTAGCACATTAACCCATGCTCCTCCAAAGAAAACACCGGTAAGACTTACAAAGGACCAACGGGGGATTCGGCGATACCAGCCCGGAAGAGCTTTCTCGAGGCGGGATAGACGATGTGCGCTTCGACACTGCCTGCACCAGCAGACTGAATTCATATTAGCTCTCAAAGGAAAATAGTCCTGAAAGGCTAAATAAATAACCTGTCCCCAAATCGTAACCTAAAAACCCAAACAAGCATGAGTGGAGCTACGCATGAGCTGATTATACATCAATATACCTTGTCAGGATCGCCACCGAACGCTGCAATGTTGTCCTGTACGAACTCGAGGGCAAGGCGCTGGTCTAAAAGTCCAGCGTTCAGATCTTCAGGCGCGACGCTCGCGCTGGCAAGCTACAAACAAAAATGGAAATGAAAATGAAAATTCAAATAAAATACATGGACCCATGGACGCAAGTTGACGTACGAATCCGAATGTGTTGATGCGGTAGTTGCTTAGTTTCCAGAGGTGAGTCCGTTGGAGGGTAATGGACTTTTGAGGGTACAACGTACGTACATGGATACAAAGACGATTGGGCGTTCGTTAGTTACGCTCCGTTGGATGATACCTGGTAGGTACAGTTATGAGAACAGATCACAAGGAAAAGAGAGGAGAGGAGCTCACGCGTGGGATCGAATGAGGGGTCTGAAGCAGCTCTACAGAACAGAACGATCAATATGATATCAAAGCCTGCAATAAAGGGAGAGTGCCGACCCAGTCGTATATTGACCGCCCTACATGAAATATTCAGTACCACATCCTCACAAGAGTTTGTGTACGAAAGCGCACATGGATCCAAACCAGAACAGGCAAATTTGCTGAAGAAGTGGTTCCATTCGGCCTGAACACCTATACACACAATCACAATGCACACAGTCAACACGCTCATTACGTTGATTCTGAAATCAAAAAAGAAAAAAAAAAGAGAGAAAGAACGCACATTAAGGAACAAACAATCTTCCGCGATGGGTGCGCCCAAGTCGATCGGCGCGCCGAGGTCAATTGCGAGTTGGGGACACGCGTTCCCAAACGTCGACGCATTAATGACTTGCGCGTCTGGGGACGCAGGGGGGACGGGTACAGGCGCTTTGAAGCGCAAAGCACCGACAGGAGGCTGACCATATCGAATGCCAATCCACTTCTCGATACCCTGAGGCGTGGACACACCGCGGAATGTACCTATATTTAAACGGACATCCAGCGAATCTGCATCGGCGAGGGCGAAAGTCGTCGCAGCTAGGACTAGGAAACTGGGAAGAACGTGACCGAGCATCGTAGGGATGGCGCTGTGAATGCTTGTGAACTTGTTTTTATACTCTTCGTTATAGCGAGGGAATTGGATTCCTGTTCTGAGAACCAGGGAATGCTATAAAGCGTTATGTTCTCTCAAGATTTGCGTTTATCACCATGAACGTGAGAGTGGCTATTGTCGTACGTCTTGGTCCGTGGAGATGTGGAGAGGCATTCGAAGACCTTTGAACAACATGTGCAGTGGGTAATATGATCTGACTCGGGAAATTACATTTGTGGACAACCAAAGACGACACCTCCACTACCGTGCACCATGTGTATCAGGTAGGATTTCGTTTCGCAAGTGTTGACTACCCTTCAGGGTCGGTCGACTACCTCCAGGGTCAGCTCAAAGAAGCTGAGCGGATCAGTAATTTCGGGGCGTGGACTACCCTTCAGGGTCGGTCGACTACCTCCAGGGTCAGCTCAAAGAAGCTGAGCGGATCAGTAATTTCGGGGCGTGACATCTGGCACCCCGTTACATTCGAAATGAGCATTATAACCCACCAGTAACTTATTATTTTGACCTGAATTTGCTCGGGGAGCACGTGACTGGCGCATGTGACCAGTGCATGTGATTCGGGATCTCCCGGGCACATGATCAGGTTTAGTGTCAGAAAGCCGCCCTAAAGTTGAGGGGCTGCTTGAATATACGTCGCTTGCTTACCAAGTTCTTTCATTTGTTGGAAGCTGTGCTACGTGCTTGCCGGCTAGCCCAGCGTGAGATAAGGTGGGTGACTTGCGTGGACGGTGATTCTTCCTTTTTAGGATGTATCTACTATTATGTATGAAGTGAAACTAGTTTTGTTTGATTTCCAACTTCTATCAAATTGCATGTGAGACCAGGTCATATGTTTAGTTTAGCGCATGTGACCCGGGATTTGTCGGGCACATGATCTCGTAAGTTTTCCACCATACTTACTAATAGATGCACGTGAGACCAATCCATGTCATCAGTACATGTGACTCAGGATTTGCCGGCCACATGATCCTCGAGTCACCCGCCTTATCTCACGCTGGGCTAGCCGGCAAGCACGTAGCACAGCTTCCATCATACTCTGAAACCAGTACATGTGATCAGCACATGTAACTCGGAATTTGCCGGGCACATGATAGGTTTCAGCGTCAGAAAGCTGCCCTAAAGTTGAGGGGCTGCTTAAATATACGTCACTTCCACCAAGTTCTCCGTATGTTTTTCTGTCATGCCATATCTTAACACTAGTAATTTGTCATTGTATTAATACTTTTCGATAGTTAGATTGTTAGAATTGACTACATGCGCTGGTACATGCGCCAGTCTCATGTGCTCCCCGAGCAAATTCAGGTCAAAATAATAAGTCACGGTTACAGGTATAATGCTTATTTCGAATGTAACGGGGTGCCAGATGTCACTCCTTGAAATTACTGATCTGCTCAGCTTCTTTGAGCTGACTCTGGAGGTAGTCGACCGACCCTGAAGGGTAGCCAACACTTGCGAAACGAAATCCTACCTGATACACATGGTGCATGGTACTCCACTGTCTCCGAGTCAACAGCAGATTTTTTTGAGCAAAATCTGTGTTAGATTTGATTTATACATGCCTTAAAACATTTCAAAATGCATTCATTCAACTTTTTTGAGGACTTTTTCATGTGGCCAAAATTGTGAGGCATTTTTTTTATTTAAATATAGATAAAATTGTAATTCCACAACTTATGATTACCACGATACTTACTTACAGAGGCTACATCATATGACGTAGCCGGAAGAGACCTGATAGTACTATGGTTCCTTAGTTTCTTTTTTTTCTTTTTCTCTTTTGACATATCCACTCGAGACGCTATCTCGCCTTTCCTAGTTCATACTGCTTGTCGATAGCGCTTATCTCCACAAAAGTAGAACATGGTCTTGTTCTGTTGCCTGTGCAAACTTGAAACTGTACAGATTACAAAAATCTAGTTGTAACCTGGGGTTACTAGTCAGAACTATCTGTGTATTTCACACAGTGCTAAATCAGACCACAATATTGGATTTGACTAGTACTTAGTGCGAAAACAAGATGTTGGCTTACGTAATACTCTACTAATTGATTATAGCGTCGTTGACGCTGATGGTAATACGGATGACCCCGTTACATACCCCCCAATGAGACCGAATACTCGGTCTTGAGAAAGGGAGGTAGAGCGAGATGAAAGATGCACGGTAGTGCAACAACGATGAACGATGCACGGTAGTGCAACAACGGATGAATGCACGCGTGTTGCGTGGCTGGAAGGCGTTAGTACTCATGCGCACTGAGGATGTGTCGGCCGGACACAAGAGACAGCAGTCCTTATCAGACACAGGCGCAGGGGACGCCAGCAGTAGAAGCAAATGGTGTATATAATAAAAGTATAAAAAAAAACAAAAAGAGTGACCCCTCCTCTGGGTCCGCTGTATCTACACGCGACTCTAAAGTGCGTATCAGCTGAAATGGCTCGAGTTAAATACTCAGAGGTACATACAAAATTTTGTATACAAGGGTCTAGGACCCGGATGACGATGCTCCCGCGACAGCGCCCGTCTCAGTCACCATTGCCTCCTCCTCCAGTGCGACGTTAATCGCGGGAGGGGGAGGCGCCGATTCCGTCCTCGGTGGGGTTAGAGGCCCCTCGGCTGCAGGCGTGTCTACCACCATAGGCTCTGTTAGTGCGACGTTAATCGCTGAAGCGGTGGTGGTCAGCGTACCCTGCTCTGCCGTGCGTGGCAGGAGATTGACCCGGCCTGGGTCCATGTCCGCTGCGGGCAGGTCATGCGCTGCCAAGCGTTTTAGGAGGTTGACCCGATTCGGGTCCATGCCAATCAAGTAATAGAGGCCGTTGGCCTCAGGATTTTCCGGGAGCTTGCTCTCCTTGTGGTGCTTGAACATCAGACGATAGTGATCGTCTTCAGTCATCTCCCGCCATCCATCCCATTGCGGGATTGCGGTGGGGGTGCCATACTTGGAGAGGCGCTCCATGCGCTCGTTGTCGACCTGCTTAAAGATGTCCATAGACATCGTGGGGGAATGGAACTGCTGTTCCAGGAAGACTACGCCGTACGTGTACGCGTGGTCCACCCATTCCAGTGGAATCCGGTTGTGTAAAAGGACGCGTAGCGCGTCGTCGTCGGAGAAGTTCCGTGCATGGTTGTCGGGCACGTGAACTTGGTGAATTTCGAGCTGCGGCCCACGTTGGGGCTCAAATGGCTGCTCGGGGAACATGGCGTCATATGAGGCAATCGCCTCTCGATACAGCCCTGGTCGGGCCATGACGAGGGTCATGCGCCATACAATCACCGGCTTGGCTGCGCTGTTAGCGCACAATGCTCGACATAAGGCGAACCCAAAGAGGGTCCGCCAGTGCATGCGGTAGGCATGATCCACGGCAATACCTTGATAGGTATTCTCCAGCCCAGGTCGGCCAAAGACCAGCGTGTACTGCGCTAGTTGGTCAAGGTCGAACGGTGTGGCTGGATCTTGAGCGCGCATTACGCGCAACGCCGTGGTGCCATCGTCTTTCGTGCGCAAAAAGCGCCCCGGAATGTGTCGTCGCTCGACAAGAGCGAGGTCGTCAGGGCCCTGCATCGGGTTGACGAGTTCTTGATACTGAGGCTCCTTCATCAGGAGCTGCATGGTTTGATCATGCAGAGCCTCCACTGTTCGCTGCGCGAACATCTGGAGCTCTGTGATCAACATATAGGCGACAATTCTGTTGCGTCATGCAGAGCCTCCACTGTTCGCTGCGCGAACATCTGGAGCTCTGTGATCAACATATAGGCGACAATTCTGTTGCGATGCGGGACGTGTACATTAGCATAATACTTGTAGAGCCGGTCCAGCTCTAGAGGGGTGCGGGGAAGACCACGTGGGGCGTGCTTGTATACAATCGTGCCCGGGATGTGGGCAGGATGGCCAGAGGAATATTCATATGACGCCGCTCTATTGGCGTCAGCTCCCATCAACACCGTATTCGTGGCATACGAATAATAGGTGCAATGGCTGAGTGCTCCTCTAAAGCACGAGTTCATTCGCTCGACATCGAGCGGACCCCACACCTTCACCCCCAAGCCATCGGGGATCCTCCCCGAACATTCGTCCTCGGCCCTCGACTTCTGGGCCTTTAGTTCCTTGGCGTGAATTGCCTTCTTCTTTGCAATGCGCTTATTGCGCGCTACTCGTTGGAATCGGTCTGCGGCCGATTCCCCCTCCTCCCCGTCCTCCTCCTGCTCCGAGCTCGACTCTCCATAGTCGCTCTCGTCGGACAGGGATGGTACCGGTTTTTTGCCTTTATCAGGCCTAGTCTTCCCCCTCGAGGTCGCCACCAGACCATCATACTGCTCCGGCGTACAGGAGTCTGGGGTCAAGACGACCACGGGATACTTTGCTGGAGGGGCCGGTACAAACACCGGCAACATGAACAACATCTGGACTTCTCCTGCTCGTGCGGGAATGCCAGCAGGAAAGAGTATAACCTCCAATTTGGAGGCATCAAGGGGCGGCTTGCGGCCGTGACGCTGACAAGACGGCCCCGACTTGGTCAGGGCAGACGGTTCTGGTTGTGGCTGAGCCACCGGAGGGGCAGGCGCATTTCGCGCCAGAGTATTCCCTCCAGGCCCAGCGCGAGGAGTAACAGTAACGGGCGCTCTTGGCACCACAGCGACGGGTTTGGACCCCCTAGGTGGGGCCCGAGATGATGCGGGTTCCCGCTGACCCAAGGACAGACCTGCCAAGGGTTCACTGACGGCAGCCAGCGACTCTGACGAGGCCTGCGGGCCCGACTCGGGTAGCCGCGAAGACGAAGCCACGGGCTGAGGAGGCTGCTCCTGGCGCGCGAATTGCACTTCCGACGACATCCTTGCCTGTGGAGGAGCGACCGGTCAGCTGGGCTGATATCTCGCCCTCTTGACCTCAGCGGTCGATTCCTCACTCGTGGCAATTTTGCGCTTAGACGTGCGGTCAATCTGCTCCAGCGCTGCGACGCGCTGCCTCTTCATCAGCTCGATCTGGTCGAGCAGTCCGTCCATTACCATTACGGCCAAGCTGTCCTGCAGAAAGGACGCAGTTGCAGGGACTGGCTGTCCCGCTGCTTCCAGTCTGCCCAACAACACATCTGACCCAGCTACACTCTGCGCTTGTGGCGCAGGCTCCTCATACGACTCTGCTGCGGGCCGATGAGCCCATGGAACTGACGGCGGCCCCGTCACCACACCCGCATACGTCGGATACGACGCAGACGAGCGTGAGGACGGTTCCTGATAGTACCGTTCTCGACGCAAGCTATCCTCCGGGCGCCCATAGCGCCCATCATCATTGATCTCCATCTCTTGCGAGTGGAGGGGTGTTTGGTAGGGGAGCGGCTCCTCGCGGCCCGGATAGGCCACGCCCGCTGACTGCAACTGACTCGCCGCCGGATATGGCGGCTGCCTCTGAAACTGGGAAAACTGGGATGACGTCTGTATATTCGGGGGTCTCCCCCCTCCACTAGAGCCTTGCCGGCTCTGATCACTCTTTTGCAGCCCCCAATAGGCCATTCTAAAGCAACACGTAGACTACGTGTATTGGGACTGAGGAAAGAAAGAAAAAAACAATCTCCCAACTCATAGGCCATTCTAAAGCAACACGTAGACTACGTGTATTGGGACTGAGGAAAGAAAGAAAAAAACAATCTCCCAACTCCGCCAGTGGTGTAAACAACCACAAACACACGCCACCCGGTGCCGCGTCGGCGATCATAATCGCGTAACAGTTACAATCACAGCCACAATTAGTGGCCACCCGGTTAGTTACCGGCAATCAAAGTGGACTTCGTCCACATTCCACCACCACACGCGCATTACGCGCGTTTTGCTAGCTGCTGAGGGCGTTTCACGCCCTGCAGCTCTAGATACCTATCCATCGCTGCAAGGTCTTTGCAGTTTACTAGCGGTTCCCAGGTAGTATCACCTAAGCTCCACCTTACCTCGAATTTGAGGCTTCCCCTTGTCCAACGATGACCTATCAGGTCATCTACGAACCACTCCTGGTCATTACCAGTTCCAAAATCATACGGCTCCAGAGTTGCTCGATTAGGAAAGAGCGCATCACTACTGGCCATATACGGTTGCAATAGCGACACATGAAATTTGGGGACTATCCTGCGCGCTTGCAGCGCATGAGGTAGTTCCAGCACGTAGTTAGACGTGCTCGGCTCCGCTTCAAGGACCTTATACGGTCCAATCCACTTTGGACACAACTTACTCGCTCTGCCTTTCGGCAGGTTCAGGTTCTTTGTAGAAAGGTACACTAGGTTCCCTTTCTTGATTTCTGGTTCCTCGCATCTGCAATTATTCGCGTGTTTGGTTTGCCAGACGCGCGATTCTATAATCGCATCATGGGCATCTGCCAGATTCCTTAGCGTGTTGCACGCAAACTGCTTGACTCCCACATGAATAACTTTTCATCCGTACGAAGTTCACGAATCATGGATGGCATGTAGCCATTGTTGAGTTCAAAGGGTGAGTACCCTGTGGTTTCCGATATACTCGCGTTTATCGCAAATTCCATGAGTGGACATCTATCCACCCAGTCCTTCTGATCAGGACGTACGAACGCTCGCAAGATTTGCGCGATATTTCTATTTGCACGTTCCGTTTGACCATCCGTTTGCGGATGAAACGATGTCGACATGAGCAACTTTGCTCCTAGCAGCTTGTGCAACTCCTTCCACCATTTGGAAGTAAACTTAGCATCTCGATCGCTCACGATCAAGCTGGGCAGTCCATGGAGACGTACTATCTCCTTGAGATAGATCCACGACAAGTCTGACGCGGTCATGGTGGTTCTCACCGGAATGAGATGGACCATACTGGTCATTCTGCAGATCACTACCCACAGGTAGTTAAAGCCTTTCGACTCGGGGAACGGACCTATAAAGTCCATCCCAATCGAATCCCAAGGTTTGACCAGGATGGGTAGCGAATGCAGCTTTTCTGGTGGCTTCAAAGTCGACACTTTCGACTGTTGACATAGCTCGCATGTCGAGCAGAATTGGCTCGTCTCTTTGGCCATTTGCGGCCACCAGTACCAGCGTCGCACATAGTCCAGCGTTTTCTGAGTTCCGAAGTGGCCCACTACTCTATGGGCCTGGTCCAGGATAGTCATAATCAACGACCTCTCCCGGGGAATGCAGATGACTTTGGACCCCGTGGGTCTGGTAAGGTAGACAAGCTGCTGCTCCGTCCTGAAGCACGGATGCGCTTGGATATTGTTCAGAATCTCTACAAAGAGATTATCATCCTTGTATCCTTGCTGGATACGTGTGCGGAATTGCGCATTGCCTAAGTCGGCCAGTGCAGGCGTATGGTCCTGTGACTCCAGCGCTTGCTGGAGCGTCATATCAGTACCTCTCATAGGCGCCTCTTGCCTCGTCTCTTCCCTTGGCTGAGGGGCCTCATGGTCCACTAGCACCTGAGCTTCGATATCGCGAGTCTCTCGCTGCTCCTGCAGTCGCTTACTGCGACGTGTTTCCTGCGCTCACATGGCATGTAACTCGACCCTATGTTCCCTGATTTCATGGAATCGATGCAGAGGCAAATCCTCGCCCTCTGGGTCAATACGTTTGTCCGCCTGGACATAGTCATGCGCGTCATGGACGTCATCTTGAGTATCACTCTCAAAATATCGAGATAGGCAATCCGCCACTTTGTTCAATTCACCTTTTACATAGGTGATGTCGAACTGATACCGCGACATGTAGTCGATCCAGCGACGTTGTCGCGGAGACAGGTGCACCTGAGTCTTGAAGAACTCTAGTGCTTTGTGATCCGTGATAATATGGATCTTATATCCCATCAGTTTATCCTCCCACTTTAGGAGGGCTTCCAGTATTGCGAGTGTTTCTAACTCGTGCACAGCATAATTCTGCTGAGCAGCAGTGAATTTACGGGACATAAATCCCGCTGGTCAGCAAGTCTGCCATGTTTTACCCTGGCCAAACATGGCCCCAACCCCAGTCTTTGACGCATCGCAAATGAGCCAGATGGGCTCGTCGATGCGTGGGTCAATTGGCCGGATGACCGGCGTTTTTGCGCATATGCGCTTAATCATCTCAAAACACCGCTGATGCAGCGGTCTCCAATGAAACGGTGACCCATTCTGGGTCATGGCCATAAGTGGCCCAGTGTATGCAGTGATGTCTGGCAAGAAATTGCCAATATAGTTCACCAGTCCGACAAATCGTTGGATATCATTATATGTGCGTGGAGTACGCCACTCTCGGATTTGGTCCCAATATAGTTCACCAGTCCGACAAATCGTTGGATATCATTATATGTGCGTGGAGTACACCACTCTCGGATTTGGTCGAGCTTATTCGTATCAGGATGAATGCCCTTCTCGTCAATGACGTGACCGAGACAATCTATACTCGTTGCGTACAACTCGCACTTCTTCCATTTGAGATAGAGGCTGGCCTTCCGTAGTCGTTCAAATACGACTCGTAGGTGCTGCTCATGCTCCTCAATGGAGTCAGAAAATATGAATATATCGTCTAAATAGACGTGCATAAACTTCCCGATACATCTTGGAAGATTGAGGTCATTAACCTCTGAAATGTCGCCGGTGCATTACAATCACCAATCTGCATGATGTTACTCAATCTTGGAAGATTGAGGTCATTAACCTCTGAAATGTCGCCGGTGCATTACAATCACCAATCTGCATGATGTTACTCACGAACGTCCCCATCAGGGACGAGAACAGTGTCTTCGGTATATCCTCTTCGTGGATGCGAACCTGTTCGTATGCGTCTGTGAGGTCGATTTTCGACCGATACTTCGCTGTCACAACATCTTCTCGTATCACTTCCTGATCTGGAAGAGGTGTTACATCCTTGACGGTATTATCATTGCGCTGTTGCGCATCCAATGCCGTCCGCAACGTTCCATCCTTCTTGGGGATACAAAGCAATGGTGCAGCTTGCACCGCTGGTCGTGGTTCCCACCACTTCGCGTTTATGTATCTATTCGTCTTTTCACGAAGTTGATCCTGAAGTGCTCGCGGGCAGCGAGGCAAATGATACTTGTACTGCTTGTTATCGTCAATGAGGTTGATCTCATGATTAACCTCCCGCCACGGAGGAAGCTCCTCCTTCGTTCCATTGACGATATCAGCGAACTCCCGTTGCCATTGCTGGCGCAATCGAGGAATATCCTCCTCTGTAAGGCTCAAAGCCTTGCCTTTTCCTTTGGCTACGCGTGCTATATGTGGTTGAACCTTTGGTTCAAATCGCTCCCGTAAGGCGCGTACGTGCTCCTCTGTGAGGTCTCCCGGATTCAACCTTACAACTGAACCTTTGGTTCAAATCGCTCCCGTAAGGCACATACGTGCTCCTCTGTGAGGTCTCCCGGATTCAACCTTACAACCGGTTGTTTCCTCGTCGTACTCGCCGACGACTGCACACTCCTCGCCTTCAGCGAGAATCCGTCAAATACAATATCCAATGTTTCAGATATCTCGTCCTCTCGTGCGTAACGGTACACTTCTCCCGTCTGGGTCGCTTGCCCACTTCCCATAGCCTGCGTCACCATTGACGCTACCAACTCGTTCCACTCCCATGGCATTCGTGGGTCATACGCCCATTGCACTCCTGGCCGAGGCACTGGTCGATCCATTAGCGACCTAGTGCTACCCACAGTTCCCATCGTACTGTATCCCTTGTCCTTGACGAGATCCTCCACCTTTACTCGAGAGCTAGTCGGCTGGCATTCCAGCGACTCCACCACGCGTTTACTACGCTCATTCTTGCACTGCACAGCCTGTTTAGGCTTTCCATTGGTACACCCAGTCACATCCGGGTGCTTCCCCTTCTTCAGAGTTCCTTGAAACTCTTCCTCAGTCATCAGTATAGCCGGCGAATCAGCCGGCAGGCTTTTCGGTGGGGCCTGTTCGTCCTCCACCTCCTGAACAGTCGCTCTCCTGCGACCATCTAGTCAGTTGCGCTCATCACGCCGCTTCTCAGTTGCGCGATAGCGCCTCAAACGACCATCTGTATCGTTCAACACCACTTTCTCCGCCTTCAGCGGCGTACCATTCACAACGACCATGTCGTTCACGAAATCCAGCGACACCTTGTTCTTACGCATGAACAGCGTACCGATAATCATGTCATAGCGATCAAAATTCGCTATATCCACGTATTCCTTTGTCGACGTTCCTGACGTCTTTATTCTCACCTCCGCGCCAAACTGCACCATAGCGCGACTCCCCACAGTCCCCAGCTGGAGCATCAAGGGCTCCTCCAGTTCATGAACGCGAATCGCGTTGACGTGAGCAAACTGGGGCGTAATGCCCGTAGTGGTACTCCCGGAGTCCCACAACGTCCATGCCGGATGTCCGTTGACATCAACATACGTGACCAGGCACTCCTTCTCTTCGGGAGTATAGTGTGGCCGCTGCAACTTATTAGTTGCCTTCTGCAGGGTTACGCGTCTCATTCGGACGCGCTGATCTCCACGGCACTCCGTCAGTGCAAACAGGTGTTCCTCCTCATCATCACGAGCATAGTAGTCACTGTCGTACACATCCACTGCGACATATTCATCGCCATCAATCTGGACGCTCTCAGTGTCATCCACTTCTGACCCGTCAGCCTCTGCTTGCAGCTCCTCCTCGGTTTCCTCGACAATTTCATTGTCCTCGTTGTCACTGATGACATCGCTTGGTGCCGCAGCCGTGTGGGCCGCTCGGATGTGTGCCTTAGGAGGGGCAGGACACTCCTTAGCAAAGTGCCCGCTCCTGCCACAATTGTAGCACGCTGAGGGGTCCCCGGCAGGCCTTCTCTGGCCCACTCCTGGAACTCCAGCAGTTTTACCCGCCATACGCGCTGCAGGCGCCACTACTCCTCTTGGTGCTACTTGATTCTGACCCGAAACGGGTCGACTGTCCTTTGCTGGCAATTGTCCAGCAGGTTTCGATCGAGGCCGTTGGCCTCCAGGAATTGTCTTGCAAACCACGAATCGCGGATTGCAATTGTTCTCCATCTCCATCCGCTTGGCTAGGAAGGTTCCCACCTTCACTGCCTGACGGTTCACTGGTCCTCAGCGTGAACTACGCTGCTCATAATGGTTTGCAGTCCGTGTCGACTGCTCATAACGGATGGCATACGCCAAAAATTCAGTCACAGTATTGACCTCCGGAGACAAGTTATCGTCGCGTATCAACACTCTCCTCATGTCTGCAGGTATTCCGTCCAGGAATGTCTCACGGATAGTGTATTCGTCTGGATAGACGGCCATATTCTGTGCATGACCCACCAGGTCATCATAAAAGGTCTGGACGCCAGTCTTAGCGTCATACACTGCCTTTCTAAAGGCATCGCGAGCTTCCTGCATCGTAGCAGCGTTAACGAACCGATTATACAGTCCTATCAGGACCTCTTTAAATGTCCAGTGCGATTTGTCGCGATTAATGTGGAGAACATGGCGACGGAACCAATTCCGAGCCTCTCCTTCCATAAATTCGTGTAGCACGAATATCCTTTCCTGGTCCATGTCGTCTCCACCATAGCAGCAGGCTGCGAGGTGGTAGCACACGTCCATGGCCCAGTCCTCCAGTTGCGAGAACCTATGTCCTCCAGTGTACGCACGTATGTGCTTACCATCGGATTTACGGGGGCTTACTCCAGCAGGAAACTTAAATCTGACTCCCAGGGAGTCATCCACCAGACGAGTGAGGCGGTCATGCATATGATCCATATGGATCCTGACCGCTTCATTCATTCCCGGCGTAGTTTCACGCAAATCATGAGGTGCAGGCATTGAAAATGCCCGAGGACTGCGAAACAGGTGCTCATTGACCACTCTTTCCGGCCGTGCGGTGGGCTGTTGCCTCACTTGTTGCTCTGCTGGTAATCCACCAGCCTGCCTGCCCCTGTCACAACGATTATTATCGTCCTGATCGTCATTCCTACGATCACGATCTCCACCGTCGTGATTGCAACAATTTGGCTCCCTCCGTTCGTAGTGACCACTACTGTCGTCACTACCACCCGGATCTCTGTCCGGTTCAGCAGTCTGAGCCGCGAATTGTCGCCGCATGTCATCGACAGGCGTTACGCCCTCACGCCCTTCAAAGACTACCCCCTGGTCGTCAATGAACGACTCACCATGATCGCGCAAGTCCTGGTTGCGTATCCTTTGGTAATTGACGCGTTCATTCCAGTTGTCCACTAGGTGGACGCGTCGCACTACGCGTCGTGGTCGCGTTCGCTCCTCAAGAATGTGGACTTCGTCCACCTCTTCCTTGATTGTAACTTGCTTACGAGGTGTCTTAACCTCCTGCACTGCAAGTGCTGCCTCTGGCTCTGCCGGAGTCGTCGTTACAGTCTCCACCTCAGACAATGCCTGCTGAGGCACTCCGCTAACAATGCATTGACGGTTTGCGGCGTTCTGACGCTGAATGTAGTCTTGCTGAGACTCATTAGCCTGACGAGGCGCATTGAGCAATTCCATCGCATCCGCGATTAGTGGCGCTCGTCTGCGCACACTCATCTCACATTCTACGGAGTCGGCTGGAGTAGCCGTTGAGACTGCTGACCCTCGTGCCGCTTTGCGCTTAAGGTATTCCACTACTTCGAGTTCGAAGATGCGCACAAACAATTCGATATATTCACTCGAATCTGCACGGGGTACATCGTGGCTCCTAGCCGCCAGCAGCTGTAAGTGCTTCACTACATAAAGCTGAAGACGCTTTCGCGTCGATTCCTTCACGACCGCCGGATATCGGTCCAATACTAGCTGCAACTGGATAGATAAGGTCGAATGCGACCTTTTGCTTTCCTCATCATCTGAGGACTCCAACTCGGACTCTAAGTCCATAACTCTCCTGAGGCCGTCATGCCTCACTTGCGGCTGTTTGCCGGCTCGTCGGTGCAACTCTGGACTTCCAGGCGTTGTTAACGCCTTGTCCAACCTTACGACATTGTCGTCTTCCCTACTGACCACTATTGCTGGTCCTTGCTTCTGTACTTGTGTCGTCAACGACGACGGTCCCGGTTCAGTGGCAGCATTGGCCACATATTCCAAATGCCGTTCCGTAGGTGCAGTCTGGAATGGGGTGCTATGCGCAAACGCGCTGCCTTGTACCATTCCCGAGTACTGGGTAACGTCTGGTTGACCCTCCGAGGGAGCTGAAGAGCTCTCGGGCAATACCGGATACATCAGTGAGGGCATTTGGCTTGCTGGCAGCGACACTCCTGAGACCGCGGATCTATCTCCTGGTTTTCCACCAGGTCGTACAATGGACATCATCCGTGATACGGATAGCCCACCAGGCATTCCATAGCTCGTGCTGACATCGCGAGGGGTCTTTTCGTCCCGCTTTGGCGGGGGTTGGTATGCTGACGCAGATTGCGTCTTCACAGCCTGAAGCACAGGTAAGTCACCTGCGTCTGCAGCTGGGAACGGAGGATCCGGATCAAGAGAGCCAGTCATGGAAGCACGTTTTCAGCGTGATGCCAACAGAGAATCGAGAGGTTTTGATGAGAGTTGCCTAGTCGGTAACAAGCCTAGCGTCTAAAGCCGATAGCAGAAGATTTAAAAAAATGTAACCTGGGGTTACTAGTCAGAACTATCTGTGTATTTCACACAGTGCTAAATCAGACCGCAATATCGGATTTGACTAGTACTTAGTGCGAAAACAAGATGTTGGCTTACGTAATACTCTACTAATTGATTATAGCGTCGTTGACGCTGATGGTAATACAGATGACCCCGTTACACTAGTGAAGAACTGCTTCAATTGACATTGTTGCACTTTGGGAAATATGACAATAAGCTTTTTAACAATGAACAGCCTGTAATCTGGGTTACGAGTTAGAACTATCTTGTGTGTATCACACAAGTGCTAAATCAGACCGCAGTATCGGATTTGACTAGTACTTAGAGTGAAAACAAGATGTTATCTTATGTAATACTCTATTAAATGATTATAGCGTCGTTGACGCTAATAACATGGATGACTCCATTACACAGCCCATGCAGCAGCCTTTCTAGTTAACCTCTTTTTGATAGGCACTCATAAAACACCAGGAATGATTAATAAAATGGTGAATAACCTCTTGTAGGCAACTATTCAAATACTGCACTGCCAGGTCCTTTGCTTCTGCAAAACTGTTTTTTACATGTTCTCTGTAACAATTTTTGGCCCAGCCCAATACTAGAATGTATTAGTTCTGTTTGAATAGTGGTTATTACATTGTAAGTTGGTGAAATTGTGAATCTGAATCTATTGAGCTTTTTCTGATTCTTCATTACTTTCTTATATCTTCAAACAGTTCTGTCTGATTTGCTCATTACATCTGGTCCTTTCTTGTAGATACTTGGCCACTCTGCAAGTTTAAAGATGTGAGTTCACAATCATATTTGTTTCTTACCTCTCTTCTTCTTCTGCAGACTGTAAAGAAGCCAATCATATCTTTTGGATTGTTATTTGTCAGATATCACTGATTTAGGAGCTCTTTTCAGAGTAATCAATCTACTGATAGGACCTCATACAGGCTAGGCGCACCAATAGCAGGCCATGGTAGGCTTGGCACTGGCTTCAGACACTTTGGTGCCAACAATCTGAACTTAGCATGCATGATTTATTTATTTTAGGCTATATCTAACAGCCATACATGGCAAGCAATAGATCTGATCAGTAATAGTGCCAGTAGCAGCTGGAATGACAGTTAACAAATAGCATCAGTCTGTCAGCAAATGGTACAGCTAGCTTGTAAGGGCAACCTCTAGAGGCTGTGGCTCAGTCACACAGCTGGCAGAGGGCGATCCAAAGTGTATTAGAATATATACTGACAATATCAAGGTAGCTACTCACCTGGCAGAGGGAGATCCAAAGAGAACAAGTCTAGGGATTCCCTATGCCAGGTTGGACGCTTCTGGGGCTTCTGAAGCATGGGAAACAACTGTATAGTACAACAAAACCTTAAAAACTTGAAAATTGCCTACACAAACACTTGTACAAATAAGGGGCAAACTCTGGCAAACTCTGGCTTATATAAGCAGTCTGGAAGCGGTGCTGAGTGGGCCCACACTTGTCTGAATGGTGGCTAAAGAACCAGAGCATTTCAAGGGCTGAGAGTAGTACTAACAGATAGTGTTGAAAGAATAGAAACAGTAAAATGAAATAATGTCAGAAGAAATAAGAGAATGAATGGAAGGAGAGTGAAGAGATAAGAAGTGAGAAAAGGAAGAAATGAGGAGTCCTCTGACATTACCCTCCCTCTAGAGCGCGGTGTCTCAATGTGCTGGATAGAAGTAGTTCTGGATGGCCTGGTCTACCTTGGAAAGAGAATAGAGGCCTCTGATTGCCCAGGGAGCATTGGGATGCTGTTGATAGAATTCCCGGACCAAGGCAGGGGCATGGACATTCTCTTGTGGCTCCCAGGAGATGTCCTCGATTCCATAGCCCTTCCACTTGACCTTGAACTGAAGCTTATTCCTAAAGAGTCAGCTGTCTAGGATCCGTTCTACTTCGTATTCTTCTTGGTTGTTTACCAGAACTGGTGGTGGAGGTGGCTGTGGACGTCGACCTGGGATTGGATCCTCTGGGGCTAGAGAAAGCTTCACCACATTGAAGACTGGATGGAGTCGACTCATTCCACTAGGCAGCTTGAGTCGATAGGCAAGTGGGCCTACCTGCCGTACTATAGGAAAGGGTCCTAGACGACGGTGAGAGAGCTTCTGAGAAGGTTGGGTGGTAGCAATGTCAGAGGCAGGTAGACTTGATCTCCACGCTTGTACTTGGGGGCTAGAGTTCGTCCATGATCGTAGTAGCAGGCCATGTGGCTTTCTCCTGGGCTGCCTTCATCCGATCTATGAACTCGTTGACAGCTTCATTCTCTGAAGGTCGTCCCCAAGGCTCGAATCCCATCCGAGGATGTCGACCAGTATCTAGAAGGAAAGGAGACATCTGGGTGGCAGTGTGTACACGGTTGTTGTACTGGAACTCTGCCTCTGGTAATAGGTCGTCTCAGTCATCCTGTTGTTCATTGCAGAAGAGCTGGAGATACTGTTCTAGCTCCTGGTTGACACGCTCAGTCTGGCCATCAGATTGGGGGTGGTAGGCTGTGGAAGTGTGGAGTTTGACATGGAGGAGGCGATACAGTTCTCTAGTAAACTCTGCCACAAACTGAGGTCCGCGGTCTGAGACATAAGCATCTGACAACCCATGGAGCTTCCAGACATGCTTCCGGTACAGATTGGCAGCGCCCATGGCTGAGCAAGTAGTGTGTGTTGAAATAAAATGAGCACGCTTGCCACAGAGATCCACTACCACCATGATCACATCATATCCATAAGAATCAGGTAACTCAACAATGAAGTCTACCAAGGCCACACTCCAACGCTCAGCTGGGATAGGCAATGGATGAAGTTGTCCCATAGGAGGCTGACGACGAGGCTTAGTCTGAAGGCAAAGATCGCAGGTGGAGGTGTAAGAGCCAATATACCGTGACATTTGAGGCCACCAGTAATTCCATGAGACCAGCTCCAGTGTCTTCCATCTGCCAGGATGTCCTGCAACTCGAGAGTCATAATGCTGCTCCACAATCCGCCTCCGGAGGTCTGGCAGGTTGGGAACATAAATGCGTCTCTGAAAGGTGAGAAGACCATTCTCCAGAGACTACTCGTCAGTGCGGACGGACTTCACTCCAGTTTTCTCTCGAGCATGCAAGGCCATGGCAGCCTTAGCTACCAGATCTTCTTGAGCGCCCTCCTGGTTACCTTGTTGGATGTCTCGAAGGATGCTCACTTCTTTTCCCTGGCCAACCACACCTTCTAGAGCATGGATAGCAAATAGTTCTGGCTTTAGGAGTACAATATTGTCATTGTCACTAGCTCCTGAACTATGGTCTGCTTGCCTAGAAAGCGCATCTGGCTTACCCATGCTCCGTCCAGGTTTGTGATGCAGAGAGAAGTCAAAGTTGGCCAGATACAAGGACCATCGAGCCTGTCGGCGGTTAAGTTTCTTGGCCGTCTGAAAGTACTCTAAGTTCTTGTGATCAGTCCACACCTCGAATTTATGCCTGGCACCCTCAAGGAAATGTCGCCACTCTGAAAGTACTCTAAGTTCTTGTGATCAGTCCACACCTCGAATTTATGCCTGGCACCCTCAAGGAAATGTCGCCACTCCTCAAATGACCGAATGATAGCTAGCATCTCCTTGTCATGGATCTCATAATTTTGCTCCACAGCATTGAGACTCTTGGAGTAGAAAGCCACAGGATGCCACTTACCATCCTCCCTTGACTGTTGAGAGAGAACGGCCCCAGTAGCAAAATCTGAGCTATCAGCTTTGACACGGAAGGAAGAGTCATCATCTGGAAATATAAGAACAGACAGGCTTTGAAGTGACTGCCTGTTTGAGGGCGTCAAAGGCTGTCTGCTGTGCTGCATCCCAGTGCCAAGGAGTGTCCTTAGTGGTGAGATCGAAGAGGGGCCGGGCATGGTGTGAGAAATCCTGAATAAACCTCTGGTAGAAGTTGGTGAAACCCAGGAAGGCCTGAACCTCCTTCTTGTTCTTAGGCTCTGGCCACTCCGCTACACCAGCCACCTTGACTGGGTCCATCTCAGCCATTCTATGAGAGATGATCAGTCCAAGATATTCAACCTTAGTCTGCTCAAACTCGCACTTCTCTGGCTTAAGATAGAGCTGGTGCTGGCAAAGATGTTCCAGTATGATGCGTGTAATCTGACGATGCTCCTCTAGAGTGTTGGTATAGATGAGAATATCATCAAGGTATATGCACACAACACCTTCCACTATGAGGTCTTGGAAAATGTCATTCATCATGGTCTGGAAGGTGGCAGGGCTATTAGTAAGGCCAAAGAACATTATCAGAGGTTCAAAGAGTCTACAATTTGTTTGGAATGCTCCTTCCACTCATCTCCTTCTTTGATGCGCACATTGTTGTAGCCCCAGTGGACATCCAACTTGGTAAAGTAGCGTGCACCTCAGAGGTTGTTGACAAGCTCTGAAATGAGTGGTAAGGGGTAGCAATTCTTCACAGTCATCGCATTCAAGACTCGATAGTCCTGAACCAGACGTAGAGATCCATCCTTCTTCTTAATGAAGAAGACTGGAGAGGCCATTGGAGACTTTGAGGGACGGATATGACCGGAGTCTAAATTCTCCTGCAAAAAGGCATAAAGCTCATCCTGTTCTCTGGAAGAGAGTGGGTAGACCTTGCAGCTAGAGGGCTCAGCATTGGGCGTAAGCTCAATTGCATGGTCCCACTGCTTATGCTCTGGCAGGGAGTCAAATGATGCCTTAGAGAAAACATCCTCAAAGTCTTGCAGGTGATGAGGAACTGCATCTCAGAACGACTTAGGAGCAGAGTTGGCAGCAAATGCCTGAGCTAGCCGCTGGGAGGTAGTTTGGCTAGCTCTAATCTCTGCTACAGTTGGTGGAGGTTGTAATGTAGTTGCATAAATCCTATCACCTGTCTTGATAGCCTCATCTGGAGACTCTGGGTCAGGAGCACACCCAAATTCACCCTCGCATCCATCTTCCATCTGGGCTTTACTTGCTACACCTCAAACGTCCTTATAGAGGGCCTCTCTATAAGGGAATGCCAAGGGAGGAGGATCCAGTAGGTCGAGGTCTGCAAAGAGGAGGTGTCCAACTCAGCAAACCCGGATAGCAGCACGCTCACAGACTGACTCTCTGCGCTCCTCTCTAACTTTCTTGGCACATGTGAAACACCATTGAGGGCAGCGGCTCATGCTCACCTTACCCTTGGCCCAGTCAATCTCAGGATTGTGATCATGCAGCCAGGAGAACCCAAGTATCATGTCCTGCTTTCCTAGGCTGGTAACCACAAAGACTGCACGCTCCGAATGAGTCTGATAATGAAGGACTAAATCCACCACTGAGCGGATGGATCCAGCTTCATTGAGCGTACCGTCAATGTTATAGACTGGAATAGGGTGAGAGAGGGGACGGGTAGTGAGCTGGTGTTGTTCCACATAATGGGTGTCTAGGAAGAGTCCAGTAGCGCCACTGTCCAAGAGAGCTATGACGCTTTGAGTCTGCTGAATGTCAGTTGTCTCAATCTCCACATTCAGATGCAGAGAGTTGGGAGAGGGAGTAGAGGCAACAACATAGCGACGAGGAAGGCGTCGTTCCCAAGCTGGAACACATGGTCATCAGACAGGGGAAGGAGGAGAGGAGGTCTTAGCTGAGGCTTGGACCAAGGGGGTATTTTGTACGTTGGAGGGGGTGCTTACAGTTTCAGTCAGAGAATCAGGAACAGGGAGCGATACATTAGAAGACTCTACTGATTGACATGTAAACTGATTAGCACCAGGCGGCGGAGGCGTACAACTCATCCGTTGCTCTATTGAAAACCCTCCCCTGCAGAACCAAAGGACACATCTGATGGTTCTGCTATAGCTTCCACAGGACCCAAGGACTCCTCCAAAGGTTCTGCTTCAGTCTGTACATCTGAGGAGGGGTTTCCTCGAATGTCTTAGGCAGCAAGGAGCTGGAGAAGGAGCTCCTCCTGCTCTAAGGCTGAGAGATAGCGCACCTCTAACCCCTGGGGACAATACCGAGCAAAGTGACCAGGCTTTCCACAGCAACGGCAGAGGAGAGGAAGGGAGGAACGTTGACGAGAGGCATCGACATCCATAGGTACTCCAAAAGGAAGAGGACATGCTGCAGGAGGAGAGGAAGGGAGGAACGTTGACGAGAGGCATCGACATCCATAGGTACTCCAAAAGGAAGAGGACATGCTGCAGATATCTGAGCTGGGAGTGGAGCACGAAATGGAAGGGAGGGCTGGATGGGATGACGAGCAGAAAGCGATGCCTGTGAGGTGAAGCGAGGGGCAGTTCCATGGGTGGAGCTCACGTTGTAACTCCATGAGCTGCCACTAATCACGTGCTACCTGATACCAGGTCTCAATACGTGTGTCATCAGGTCGTCCCTCAGCCATGCTGTTGATCCAGTTCATGAGAGAGGGAAGGAGGCCATCTCGGAAGGTGAGACAGAGCTGAAGACCATCTGGATAACAGGCCTGTTCAGCAA